>JAHTLZ010000274.1:1734128-1761006 GCA_023846285.1 Phrynocephalus versicolor | reverse complement strand
TGGGGGTGGCAGATGTTATTGGAGTCTCCGGTACAGGAACGCTGGTTGAGAACGCTGGTTGAGGCATGAGAATTTGTCCTAAAGTCCACCAGTGGCTTCACACTGTGCATATTGCTGGGGTTGGCATTAGCCATGGCAGAAAGTACTTTGCCATGCTTTTGGTCCAGTTTCACAATGGCCGTCCCCTCCCCTGCCTCTCCCCTGCCTGGCTACCCCATTCACAAATCTCTATGCACTAACCAGTTATGCCCCTGGGGCAGCTGTCAAGTCCGGTCAAGAGCCTGGTCTTCCCTGACCCGCTTCCTCTGCTAGCCAACCACTCAACAGCTGTGCAGGAAGAATCTCTCTCCCACCTCCTCATCTGAGTGGCTGGCTACTGGCAGAGATGGGGCAGGGATGTCCAGGTTCCTACCCAGGCTGGACAACCACCCCAGGGGGGTGACCCAGGCACCACACAGAGGGTTTTAAGAAAGGCAGCCTGCGAGAAGGAGGTATGCAGTACTCAGGGCCAGCACTTCCATTAAGGCGAACTAGGCAGTTGCCTAGGGTGCCAAAATGGAAAGAGGGTGCTGGACAGCCTGCTGCCACCCCCGCCACTGGCCGCTGCCGTCGGTCCCTCCAACGCCCGCCAGCTGCCAGTCGCCATCCGCCCATCGCTGCTCGCCCATCGCTGCCTGCCGCCGCCCGCTGCCATCCCGTTCCCATCACCCCCGCGCCCATTGCCGCCCACCCCCGTGGCCGTAACCGTCCCCCACCATCCGCCGCCCCCGCCCCCACCCCCGGCACCCTGCCCCCCACCACCCAGCCACCCCGCCGCCCCGCCGCCCCGCCACTCCACCCCGCCCCGCCCCTCACCTAGGGCGCAAAACAACCTAGCACCGGCCCTGGCAGTACTTGTGGTGTCATGCATACTAATTGGGCTGAAGTGCAACAAAGTATTTTCCGCATACTGGCTCCAGGGGCTGTGGAATTCTTGGAAAGAGGCTTGCTGTCCTATTGCTGGGCTAAGGTGAGCGTTTGCCACGGGTCTTGGGCATGGTGGGGTCTGGCTTGGCCATCTCATACATTTCAAATTACTGACACCACTGGTTCTGAGCCCCGTGGTGCAGTGGTTAATTGCCTGTACTGCAGGTAAAACTGTGCTCACGACCTGGGGTTCAATCCCAGGTAGCCGGCTCATGGTTGACTCAGCCTTCTATCCTTTCGTGGTTGGTAAAATGAGTACCCAGCTTGTTGGGGGGGGGGGCAATGTGTAGCCTGCATACTGCAATTAAACCTGTAAACCGCCTAGAGCAGCGATGGCAAACCTTTCAGAGACTGAGTGCCCAAACTGCGATTCAGAACCCACTAGTTTTTCGCAAAGTGCCAATGCAGCCATTTAACCTGAATACAGGTGGCTGTGAAGGGGCAATGTCAGGTGCCCACAGAAAGGGCTCTGAGTGCCATCTTTGGCACCCGTGCCATAGGTTCGCCAACACTGGCCTAGAGACTACCTGAAGTAGTATGGGGCGGTATATAAGCAGAACACTTTTTCACTTTTTGAGCCCACATCCTGGTGCTTGCATGCTTCTTACATCACAACAGCAACATTTGTTATGGAAATAACTAATGGGCTTAGGCCAGGGAAAACCTTGGACTAATGCCAGTGGCTAGGGAATTGTGAGAGCTGTAGTTCTAAATACAGTAACTTTTCCTCAGCTCTGGGCCTTCTTCTCATCAGCCTGTTTGATCATCTGGTCCCGATCAAACTGGCCTCAGTGTCCATTTTCTGAAAACAGGTAATTCCAACAGGGTGCTTAAGTATAGATATTTTCTAATGTTCTGCTGCCTTTGTGAGCACTATCTGAATAGGCTAAAATGAATAAACCACTTAAAATATTTTGACAGAAGGATTATTCCATCAAAACAAGACTGGAAAACAAGGGTAGGAGATACCTTTTACAGACACTGTCTGTGATATCTTAATGGTCTAAAAAAGCTACTTCCCACCCTTGTTTTCAGATTGTGTGCAAGGGCTGCGTGGCTCTTTTCTTTTCCTCAAATAAAACTTAACCTAAATCCAGTAAAAATAAATATTTTCTGCAGTGTTAAAATGGCGGTTAAAAAGAAGCCTTCCCCTTTTCTCTCACCCCTGGAAAAATGCCTCTGGAGATGGTGGCAGGGAAGATATGTGTGAGCACCATCACCTTGATATCATAGTGTACTTCTTCAGATTTTTTTGTTTTTGTGTTTTAAAAGTCGTATGCGAATCCCCACAATCATATTTATCTATTCTGAATGCGCTGGTTAGGAAAAAAGGCCCAAGTCAATTCAGTGGAAGTTAACACCCTGAATAAGACACAAACAGGTTTATCTGTGTTTGGGATTTCTGCCTTTGTGTGACCTTTAATTATGTGACAGCCTCCACATTTTTCGTTTTTTATGATTCCTTTCCCATTGACCTGAGCCGGTTAAATACTTGAGATAACTATTCTGAAATCCGCCACTAGATGTCCGCATCAAAGCCAAGGTTTTTTCCTTCCCCAGCTAGAAGCATCCAATGTTTATTCATACAACGGCTTGCTTTCTAAGCTGAGCTGTTACTGCCACCTGTTCATTTCAACTAATTAGGACAACCTCAGATAACCTGAAGTGCATAATGAGCTGGAATAGAATATATCATTCTCATTTTATTATACAAAGCACACACTGCATCTTTCTCCAGTACAAGTGACATAGATGAGATTTCAGCTCTGAGTATGCTCCTTTTTTATTAGCTGAACAATGAATTGCATTGAAACGAGAGGGGACCTTGACATTGTGATGCTCTTGGCATTGCCTTAATTAAAATCTGAATAGCCATATTCTAGGATATTCTGATAAAGTGATGCCTGGTGGGAGTGGCGGTGGGGAATTCTTATTGAAACGTTTTCTAACATAGTAGGAAACATTAGAAAGATACAGGTTTTCCTGAGGGAACTCTGCTTTTGGGGGGGAAATGACACACACAGAATTCAACTGTGGCAGTGTGGCAAAAACCCTGGGGGGAAACCCCCCCCATGTGTGTGTGTGTGTGTGTGTGTGTGTGTGTGTGTGTGAGAGAGAGAGAGAGAGAGAGAGAGAGAGAGAGAACACATACTTCAGGAAATTATTTTTATGTATTTATTAATTTATTTGATTTATACACTCTCTTTCTCCCAGAACCAATTTAAAAGCAGGGACAAGTAAAAGTCACAATAAGTCAAAAATAAATTAAAAATAAATAGATAAAAAATAAAAATAAATAGAATATTGTTCCCCCAACCTTAAGCAACCCAGGTGTTCTTGGACTGCAACTCCCAGAAATGTCAGCCGGCACAGCTGGCAGGAAATGGGCCAACTAACTCCTCTTCCAAGGCATTTGCACATCCTGGAAACAGCGACTGAGGGAGCCTTCTCGTCATTTCCTATAAGAGCAATTCTCTGTCTCCAGTGGCTTTAGAACTGAGGTTTCTTCTAAGGGCGTTTATACACGACCCCTAAGCTCCTCTGCAAATGGCTCCCAGCTCCGGAGCTTAAAAATGTTTCCCCACCAGCTCCGGAGCTAACAGAAAATTAAGTGTGACCCCGCCCACCTAAGCGCGACCCAGCGCACCTTTCATGTACCTGCTCTCTCCAAGGGAGAAAAATCTTGATGCGGATGTGCCAGGCTCTCCTCGCTTCTTTTTGTTGTTGTTGTTGTTTTGCCTCCCGCCCCTTTAAGAGGAACCAGGAAGTCACGGGGCTCCCAGCAGCTTCCACCGGCACCGAGGAGGTAAGTCTTTATTCTTTTGTCCCTTTTTTTCTCCCTCCCCTCACGCAGCCAGCAGCCAGGACGTGCGAAGGGGGTGGGAACGCACAAAGAGCGACAAACCCCTAAGATCTCTGGTCCGAATTAAAGTGACCAGCGGATCTTAGGGGTCGTGTAAAAGCGCCCTAAGTGACATGAAGCAAATGAGTAAAATCATGAGCCCCATTACACAAGGCCATTTAGGTCAAGGTGTGAAACATGGAATCCATGGACTTCTGCATTTAACACATACTGTGTACTCTGCCTCAGAGCCACATGGCCCTTCAAGCCGAAATGACTTCTTACATAGCTTCCTTCCTTCCTTCCTTCCTTCCTTCCTTCCTTCCTTCCTTCCTTCGTTTGTTCCTTCCTCCCTTCCTCCCTTTTTCTGAAAGCAGTGTGATTTGGACTGTAGCTGTGGCCTGAGCATAGTGTTGCTTAATGTTGCTCCCCCACAGGTCAATTCTTTGTATGTAAATCTCTGCTTGCCACCCACTATAGCCATTAGCACAAAGTATGATAATTGGTGGGTGATTTTCCTCTCCATGCATTATTACATGGAGTTTGACAGGAAGGTGGTGATTTGCATCAAGGAATTTCTGGGGAGGGAAGCGCTACACCTCCTATGCCCAACCACTGCCTCAGGGTAAAGTAGGGACACTTCAGCCACTTTGGGAAAAAGGGGGGGAAAGAGGGTGAATGATCCACTCCCAAACGAAATGCATCAGGTCGTGATAAGTGGCCAGAAGTGGCATAGCAGACAGGCCTAAGTTCTCAAATGCAGAAATACAGCAGTCTGACCCCACTTTAGGTGCCATGTACGAGTAAGTCTTGCCTGACAAACCTTTTAGAATTCTTTGAAAAGGTCAACAGGCATGTGGATTTGGGTGAACCGGTGGCTACTGTCTATCTTGATTTTCAGAAGGCTTTTGACACAGTCCCTCACCAAAGACTGCTGAGAAAATTGCACAGTATGGCGATAAGAGGGCAGGTCCTCTTATGGCCTGAAAACTGGTTGAGATCCAGGAAACAAAGAGTAGGTGCCAATGGGCAATTTTCACAGTGGAGAGAGGTGAAAAATGGTGTGCCTCAGGGATCTGTCCTGGGACCGGTGCTTTTCAATCTGTTCATTAATGACCTGGAGACAGTGAGGTGGCCAAGTTTGTGGATGACACAAAACTTTTCCATGTGGTAATGTGAAGAGCTCCCAAAGGATCTCTCCAAACTGGGGGAATGGGCTGCCAAATGGCAAATGTGTTTCAATGTAGGAAAATGTAAATTAATGCATATTGGGGCAAAAAAAATCCAAACTTTATCTATCAACTCATGGACTCTGAGCTATCCATGATGGATCAGGAAAAAGATTTTGGGGTGTTGGTGGACAGTTCAATGAAGGTGTCTACCCAATGTGTGGCAGTGGTAAAGAAGGTGAATTCCATGCTAGAGATTATCAAAAAGGGGATTGAAAATAAAACAGGCAACATTATAAAGCCATTGTACAAAATGATAGTAAGGCCGCACCTGGAGTATTGTGTACAATTCTGGTCACTGCATCTCAAAAAGACATAGTAGAACTGGAAAAGGTACAGAAGAGAGCAACTAAAATGATTACTGGACTGGGGGACCTTCCTTATGAGGAAAGGCTATAACATTTGGGGCTCTTTAGTCTGGAAAAAAGGTGCCTGAGGGGGGGTATGATTGAGACGTACAAAATAATGCAGGGCATGAGTAAAGTGAATAGAGGGACACTCTTCTCCATCTCAAAAATTCCAGGACTAGGGGACATACATTCAAATTGAGGGCTGGGAAAGTGAAAATAGACAAAAGAAAATATTTTTTTAACCGGCATGTTTTTAGTGTGTGGAACTCCCTGCCACAGGGTGTGGTGATGGCATCTGGCCTGGGTGCCTTTAAAAGGGGATTGGACAGATTCCTGGAGCAAAAGTCCATCACAGGTTACAAACCATGATGAAGAAACCAGGGTACTTCAAGGGCCAGATGCATGGGAGTGGTATCAGGAGACAGAAATCTAGTCTTGTGCGCTCCCAGACAAATCTGATGGGGCCACTGTGAGATACAGGAAGCTGGACTAGATGGGCCTTTGGCCAGATCCAGCATGGCTCTTCTTATGTTCTTATGTTGGTCCATCCTGCTATCCGTAGTTTGGAGAACTCATTGGAATTCACTCCTGTACTTCAAGGGAGGCTAGAAAGCTGTGGTTCGCAACCTGGAGAAATCCAGATGTTCCTGAACTAGCCAGCACAGCTAGTGGTGAAGGCTTCTGGGGATTGTAGTGCAAGAACACCTGGGTTGCTCAAGGTTGGGAACCACTGGTTTAGAGCCTCTTTAGCTGAAAATTACCAAATTACAGAAATCAGGGCTTTATTGGATGGACTTATCCCAGCTAAAGTGATATGGAAGTGCTGTGAATGAAGTATAGATACACTTTGTCCATTCAGTGGAACAATGGCAAGCTGGATCAATTTGTGTTCTGTAATATGTTGTTAACAATATCAATGGCACCGTTTAGAAAAAGGTGCCATTGTCTCGTGCACTCCCAGATACATCTGGTGGGGCCACTGTGAGATACAGGAAGCTGAACTAGATGGGCCTTTGGCCTGATCCAGCAGGGCTCTTCTTGTGTTCTTATGTTCTTATGTTATGAATACTGCTAAAAAATACGGAAAACAAAACACTGGCTTGGGGACTGGTAATGCTCAATAAACATACCAATCGCAAGAAAGGAATGCAGTAATTTATAGGCCAGTGTTGGCGAACCTATGGTACTGATCCTGATCCAACCCACCATGTTGCCTAATGTATATTTCTTCACTAGGAATGCCACTAAGGGATTATTGGTTCTATATCATTTCACTTTCAGCTTTGTTTTTCACTGGGGTTTTTTTTTCCATTCTCCCCATTTTGCAGAGAACCTGGGTGTGCCCTTTCCACAGGTTTCATAGGAAAACACAGGTGTGGGCATTTAAACCATGAGTGATGGCTAGATCTCCTTTCTCTGTGTAATACTGCAAACCCTTTGGTATCATTCATTATTCTATCTGGCTTTAATTGCATATGTAGATTGATATGCTCAAGATTGATGATGCACTTAAGTCTCAACAAAGGGGCTAGTTAGGAGGACACATTTTCAACCAATGAATGTGATAGATAATTTAATTAATGCCATTCATAATCTGACCCCTGTTTCATGAGGGGCAAAGCAAAAGCGAAGGTCATCGGTAGAAGAAAAAATGATAATCTCTGGAAGTTTTGAGAACCTTTTGTTCCAATTTCCAAGGCAAAGAAAGCCGGCTTGCTTCTCAAAATCAACCAGATAGCAAGGCAGCTGATTACGAACACCGAATCAGCAATGCAAAACAAGAAATTGTCATCTGACTGGTTGCTTCTTTTCTATCCAGGCTGATCGTGTTCCTCTAGCAAAATCAGAATTCTGCATAGAAACATAAGCCATTCAGCGTAAAAAGCAAGTACAGTGGACCCTTGTATAACAAAGGTTTGTATAACATAAAATCTGTACAACATAAAAAATTCTGGAGATAGGGGAAATTTGCTTAACAGAATTGCCTATGGGGCGAATCCGTACAAGATAAAAATGGGATTACTCCATTTTCAATGCATTCCTATGGGAAATTTGTATAATGGAAAATTTGCTTAACATAATTTCATTTGGAACAAATTAATACCTTTATACAAGGTACTACTGTATTCTTGTGATGCTCCTCCCCCTGTCCCCACCCCCAATACTGCAATCATTTAGAGAAAATATATATATATCTGCTAGTGTCTCAAGAATGCAGCATATGTTCCCTGACCAAGGTGACCATTTTATTTGCATGGTTATTTAAAAATATCAGCCTTCCCCGCTCAAGAATTGCATGGAAAACTCGTGGACTTGAGCAGTTTCAGCAGCCCCCCACCCCCCAAACAGGAGAGTCTGCCAAAATTCTTCTCACTTTGAAAAACACTTTTTGACAATGTGTCATGGGGGTAGGGGAGCCTTAGCAGCCGAGGAAAATCAAGGCCAACTGCCTCCCGCAGAAACCTGGGACATGATTTTTCAGAGAAAGGATTATCACAATGTCTGCGGTAACCCTCTTTGGCATGTCATAATCTTTACACATTGTGCGCCACAATTTCTGTGCACTATGTATCCTCTGATATATGTTTTTCTGCTGAGGAGGGAAGGGGGGGGCACAGCACCTGTGCTGCTGCCTGATGAACCGAGACAAACAAGTTCATCCCCGTTTCTATTTACCGTTCCAAGCTTACTTTTGCTCACACTTCTGACTTCTGTGTTTCAATTGCATGCATCAAAAAGCAGTGGATTTTCTCTGCACATTAACAAGGAAGTGTTCTTTTAGCATAAACCTGGTTGCTTCATTGACAACAGTGCTATTTGTATTTATCCATTGCTTTTCCCTAGTAAATGACTGAGCACCATCAGACCTGGGAATCTCATACTCCCAAGACTATTTCTGGTTGCCTTCTCAACTACATCTTTGTAGGATAAGCTATTCAGAAGTGTTTTGCCATAGCCTTCCTCTCCACAATACCAACAAAAGTATGCAGGAGTGTCACTGCTGTTCTTTATGAAAAATCTTCCACCTGTGTCACCCCCCCCCATAGGCGTAGCTAGGGTTTTCAGCGCCCAGGGACAACGTCAGTTTTTGCCCCACCTCCTGGCTCCCTCACGACAAGGTATCTTGCTCACCAAAGCCAAGCGGGGGAGGGGGTGGCAGCGGCTTGACTTAACTTTGCCACAGGGTCTACAGCACACTCAGGCTGTGTAGCCAGCTCACGGAGCTCTGTGGATGCACGAACAGCCTGGGGGTGATCTGTTTGCAGCCTGCACCTGGGATTGAACCCCCATCCCCTTCACCCTTTGCGTTCACCAGCAAGCTCTGGGAAGCCTTGGGTTTGGCACCACAGAGCTGGAAAGCTGAAGGCGGCAGTGATGATGATGATGATGATGAGGAGGAGGAGGAGGAGGAGGATCCCAGGAATCTTCCCCCCTCCATCCCCCCTGTGGGCTGCCCTCCGACCCCGGCAGAGGCTCAGCAACAAGGGGAAAGTGCGCAAGGAGCTCTTGGCAATCATCAGGAAGCCTAGATGTGGTATGAAGAGAGTCGCTGGGGCCTGGCGTCCAGACCAAGCCTCTCCGGCACCCCAGCCACCCGACCCGGGCAGAAGCGATCGACCACGCGGGGGACTGCTAGATCTAGGAGGTGGGCAGGGCATCCTGGGTAGGGAATCACAGAATCATAGAATAGTTTATTTTGATGGGGTCTTAGAAGACCCTCAAGTCCAGCCCCCTGCTCCATGCAGGACTAGAAATCAAAGGATATCTGCCAGGTGGTTGTCCAATTTTTTTCTTGAATGTCTCCAGTGTTAAAGCACTCACCACCTCTCGAGGTAATTGGTTCTGTTGCAGTGCTGCTCAATCTGCTTCTACACAGAAGAAGCACTACCAGGTATCCTGGATAGGAAAGGAGAGCATGGTTTGGAAACATGCACACCCACTCCACAAATAGCTCAGTGGCATAGGGATCTGGCTGCAGTGGTGGAGGCAGGGGGCTCGATTCCGCACTGGGCCTCCTTGACAGGGGCTGGACCCAGTGACCCATAGGGTCCTCCCTAGCCCTGCAATTCTGAGATCATCATCATCAGTAGCATCACCATCCCCTTCCTCTCTTCCCTTGTTTGTCCCCCCTCCTCTCAACCCCTGCCCTCCCAGACCCCTTCCCCCGACTCTCTCTATCCTATCCTGAGACCACCTCTCTCTTACCCTGACATGCCCTTGTGGGGCACTTTCCTTCCCCTCCCTGCTCCTCTTTCAACTACCTCACATCATTCAACTACCCCACATCCTTCTCCCCTTGGCTCTTCACCTCCTTTTGAGAGGATCTCCCCCCTTTTCCCCACCCTACCCTGACTCTTCCTCACTAGGTGTCCAGCCCCGCCCTCCAGATGCACCGTGTTATCTGGGAGAGGGAGGGGGAGGCAGGGGCGGGAGTGTGCATGTGTGGACTCTCAAAGTCTCTGGGCCTTCCTCTCTCTCTCCCCTTCCACACAAGCATACACACACACACACATCTTGTCTGCACTTCTTTCACACCTGTTGGATGTGTGTGCAGGCTCACCTCCCCAAAGAATGATGCTCCCCAAAGAGGTGCCCACACTCTCTCTCCACCCCACCCCTAAGACACATACACACACCCCTCCTGTCTTCCCCTCTTTCCACTGGTGCATCACCTGCTCCTACCTCCTCCTCCTCCTCCTCTCAAGGGCCACATGAGAGGGCCCTGGGGCTGGGAGTGAGAGGCGCTCTCTCTGCTCCCAATGCAATTCCGTTGCTTCTGCCGGCCAGGCTCCCATGGGTCACGTCAATGAAACGCCTCACTCCCACACCTGGCCAGCCCCCCCCCCCCACGTGGGCAGGAGGAGATCCAGCAGCATACGGGGGGGGGAGGGGAGGGGCCAATGCCAATGGCAAGGCTCTCGGTTGCGTTTTCCTGGAGCGGGGAGCTCATGGGTGCGTAGAGCTTGAAGTGCACTCTCAACCCTAACAGCTCCTCCAGCACCCTCAGACCTCTGCGCCCCAGGGATCTTGACCTCCTGTCTCTCCTAAGCTATGCTAGTGGACACCTCCCACTACATCTGTTGCCTGGTACTTGCCCTTCCAGACTTTCCCCATTCCAATCACCACTGGAGCCGTTAGGCATCTTCTTCTCATGCAACCATCCATTTTTAAAGAGGGTAGATGCATCTTAGTATGATGTCTCAGTTTTGACCCTTCTGCCTTGGTTGAGCCTGCTGGGAGTATTGACACATAATAGAACTCACCCTTTTGACATTATTGCTTCTGGCTTCCTTGACCCACACAGCCCTCCTCACCATAGTAAGACAAGTATCTAAGAGGTGGAAAGGAGGGATGGCCAGCAAGAAATCCAGCTGTGTTCCAGTTTAACCAGAATTTTGGCTTGCTTCCTTCAACTACTGCACAGGTATAGCAATAGCATCTGTTATTTGCAGAATATTCTCCACAGCAGGGGTGGCCTAAGACATTCTCTTGCCTGAGGTAGAGCAGCACCTGGCCTCATCTCAATTCAAGATGTTTTACACCCAGGACAGCCAGGTTATATTGGCACTGGAGGCAGAATATCCCACAGAGGTCTGAATTGAAAGTAAAAATAGCATTGTAGCAAAATAACTAATAATTTGCTGCCCTTCAGAGGCCACATCAGCTGTCCATCATAGCCATTTCACTTTAGCTAATGAGAGGGCTGGCCCTATAGGATGTTGGTCTGAATATTCTTGTCATGTGTATAATGATACCGTCTGTCCAAAGCTGACAATCAGGACTGTGAATAGGCACAAGTGTGGTGCCCCCCCTCCAGTCTGAAATAGGCTCATAAAATGAATAATGGCCTGAATAGGGCTGGAATCTTCCCCGCACTGGATGATATTGCGCCTGGTGCTGTCATCAGGTGCGGGGAAGACAAGACCCCCATTCGCGCCTCTGCATGCAGAGGCACGAACGGTGGTCTCTCTAAAGGGGATCTTCCCTATGTTGGATGACAGCGTGCCCGGCACTGTGATCTGCCACGGGGAAGAAGAGATCCCCATTAGCACCTCTGCATGCAGAGGTGGGAACGGGGGGTCTCTTCTAGTTCTCCCTTGGGAGAAAGCCACGGCCTCGGCTGCGCTTTCAGAGATGAAACCACAGCCCTCTCCCGACTGACCTCCATACAGTGGATGACAGCGAGCCGGCTGTCACCCCATCACTACGGAGATCAGTTGCGAGAGAACCGTGGCCTTGCCTCCGCTTGTGGTGGCAAGGCCGTGGCCATCTCTGGACTGATCTCTGCAGCGGGGAGGTGACAGCTGAGCCGACTCTCACCTCCCCACAGCAGAGATCCATTTAGAGAGAGCCCCGGTCCTGCCTCTGCATGCGGAGGCAAGAATGGGGCTCTCTCTAGTCCTCCCCCGCTGGCGAGGACAGCCAGGCTGTCCTCGCCAGCGGGGAAGAATGAAACAAACCTAACCGAACTAATTTGTTCCGGTTAGGTTCGGTTCATTCCTAAATTACTCTGGGCATCGTTATTTGTTTCGTTATGGAACAAAAAAAATTGTTTCTCTTGTAGCGTTAATGTAATGTTGTTTATTTTTAATATGTTATTTATGTAATGTTGTAAGATGTCTGTCTTATTAAAATTTCCCTCAATTCCTTATTCTCAATACTTGAACATGTCTTAATTGTACTGGACTGTATATTACCCCTCATTTTGTAAGCTGCCTTGGGTCCTTTTTCCTAGGAGAAAGGTGGGGTAAAATAATTTTAAATAAATAAATAAATAAATAAATAAATAAATAAATAAATAAATGTAGACAACAAGTCAGCTCCCACTCCCTTCGGGAGCTGGGTACTCCTTTTACCAATCTTGGATGTCTGGAAGGCTGAGGTGTTCTTGAGTGGGCTATCTGAATCTGTCAGGATCAAACTCAGGTGGTGTGCAGAGGCTTGACTGCTGCAGCACTGCAGTATAACCACTGTGCCAGGGGGCTCCAAGTGAATATGAGTCACCTCTTACAACAGGTGATATTACACCTCTTACAACAGGTGACTGAGGATTTCCTGTCTAGCCGTTTTGAGTCCAATCCCAGCAAACTCTTAACCACTTGGAACAGTTCTGCTAGGTAGTAGGTGTGTGTGTGTGTGTGTGTGTGTGTGTGTGTGTGTGTGTGTGTGTGTGTGTGTGTGTGTGTGTGTGTGTGTGTGTGTGTGTGTGTGTGTGAAGCACTGTAACACTGGAAAAATAAACCTGTCCTCTTAACTGCAGCATAGCAGGCAGAATCCTTCATGCAGGGTCTGAATAATTCTTGATCGCTCAAGAAATAAATTAGTGGGCACCCTAATTTTAATTGTGCAGATGTAGTCCTGGCCACTGCTGAGACCTGAGAACCCCCAAGCTGTGCACCTCTTTTTCCAATGACAGGGTAATCCCATTCAGTACAGGCTTCATCCCTATTCCTTGATTTCCCCTTTGATTTACCAGAAGCACCTCTGTCTTGTCTGGATTAGGTTCCAATTGGTTCACTCTCATCCCATCCATTACTGATATCAAACACTGATCTAAAGCTGAAGCAGCTTACTTGGAGCAAATTGGCAAGGAGAGATTGAGTTGGGTGTAGAATTGATTTTCCATGCAAACTGTTAAGTGCCTGTTCACTTGTGATTTAATTGACTGTTTTTATATTGTAAGCTTAAGCTGATGGCACTTTCCTGTACTTCCATAACACATTTAGCAAAGCTAATACTGAACATGTTGCAAGCACTGTTCATTTACAATACTAGAGGCATTTACTTGTTCATTGTTAACGTGTCTCTCAAGCCATGAACTGTACAAGTAGAGAGGTGACCTTGCTGATATGGTGGCAGACCCTTAGTACAATGTCTTCTGTTCCATGGAAGTTCAGGGTAACTGCTGAACTTTGCCCAATGGCAAATGCTACTGGACGTAAGGGAGCATGCATTCAATTAATTGCTTCGTTCTCTGTTCCCCCTTTCTGAGAAACCAGCTGAGTCATCCTCCCAAAACAATTGATTATTAGACTGCAAGCTCACCATCTTTTGAGATACTCTGCTCCACTGTCAATGAGGGCTCCCTTTTTGGAAGATCATTCAAGAAATCCTGGGTGTGGTGAGGAAAGCAAACAACAGCAGTAACGAGTACCTATTACAGGTGGGCACGAAACAGAAAACCAATGGTTTGGTTTCTTCTGTTTTGGGCCCACCCTTGGTTCGGTTCAGTTCGGGTTAGTATGAATTTAAAAAAAACATACGAACCCGAACAGAGCCGAATTGATTCGAGTCTGATGACTTAACTTACCAGCAACAGCGGCAGTGGCAGCAGCAGGGGCTTTTTGAGGTGCTGGGGGCCAGCGCCTCAAGTTTTTTTTTAATAGCGCTGACTGCACGGCTCCTGAGGTCAGGTCGGCGCTGGTTTTATTTTTTTTTATTTTTTTATTATTATTTTAGAGTACCGACCAGTGAGCCCATGGGGCCTGGGTCGGCACTGTTTTTTTTTTTTAATAGTGCCAACCACGTGGCTCCTCAGGCCAGGTCAGTGCTGTTTTTATTTTTCTATTTTTTAAATTATTTTAAAGCTCCAACCATGTGACCCCTAGGGCCAGGTCGGCCCTTTTTTTTGAATTTTTGAATTTTTATTTTATTTTAAAAAGCCCCCAGCCGGGGGCTTTTTGAGGCACTGGCTTTGGACCAGTGCCTCTACAGGCGTTGGAGTTCCATGACCAGGAGGACTTTCAGTGGCGGTGGTGACAAGGTAGGAGGGGGTAACGAAAAATGAAGCAAACAAAACGGAAATTTCCTTTTCATTTTGTTTTTCTTCGATGTGTTGGTTCATTATTCGTTTTGTTAGCTAACGAAACAAACAATTAATAACGAAATGAACTAAAAGTTTCATGCTCATCTGTAGTACCTATCCATATACCTGATGGTAACAATATTTTACAACTAATAGCAAAGTCTGTAAGCAAAGCAACTTACGCATGTCCTCCTGAAAAACTGAGCACAAACATTCTCATCTAGGGTGATGTAACAGATAATAAGTTTCAGTTCTACCATGATGATGATTGGCTTCACATTTGGTGCTAGCTTTATTTAGGGAGCTCATATCCAGTACATAAATGAATATTCATGACAGAAAACTTTATATATGCTTGCATTCCATGCAGAAAAATGAATGCAATAGGTATTTGAATATAGATCTTCCCTGTACCTGCTTGCTTCAAGAAATCTGGAGGCATTCAAGAGAAAGTGACAACTACATGGCAGATATCCTTTAATTTGTAGTCCTTCATTGACCAGGAGGTTGGAGTCAGTGGCCTTATAGCCCCCTTCCAACTTAAATATTCTGTGATTCTATGAATTTATACAGTTATGGCCATATTATATATTCAAGGTACAGGGCCTTCTCACTATTCCTTCAAGGGTTATTGGGACACCACCCACCAGATATATTGGACAACTGCAGCTATAACTTCTGACTACTGTCCTTACAGGCTTGAGTCAATTTAGAGCTATAGCCCAAACCATCTTGAGGGAGATGAATGGTCTACCTGTTTTCCACAGCAAAACAAAAGAACGTTTGGGCCCCACAGACGTTCTTGGACTGTATCTATCACCAGCCCTGTCCAGCACAGCCAATGGCCAGACATTTGGAGGTGTACAGTCTAAAATATTTGGAGGACACTACGTTGCATATAGCTGCCTAGATACCCTAAGCACATCCGATCTCGCCGGATTTCGGAAGCTAAGCAGGGTCGGCCCTGGTTAGTACTTGGAAGGGCGAGCACCAGGGAATACCAGGTGCTGTAGGTGCCTGGAATAGGAACTGCAAACCACTCCAGTATGCCTGCCAAGAAAACTCCATGGACATGGAGTCACGAAGAGTCGGTCACAACTGTAATGACACAACACACACACACACACACACACACACGTTGCATATACTGTACCTGGCCTAGAGGGTTAACAGTGCAATCTCATACTGTACATGCCTACTCAGTAGCAGGTTTCACTGGATCCAGGAGGCTTAAGTCTAATCTTTGCACAGGGGCAGTATCATAGTCAATGAGGTTAATCAGACATACAGTTATTGCCAGTTAAAAACTTTTTCAGTAGCTTGCCTTGGGGTCTTGCAATGTAACAATGGTGGTTACTTCATGTACCTCTCGCTGCTGTTTGTGGCGCCTCACGTCCCTCTGGGGTTGCTGTGTGGTCGCCCCAACCACGCCCCCCAAAGTGCGCTCCAAGCAGGCTAACAGATTCCCTTCCTGGACCTCGGGAATCTGATCAATCCGCTTCTCGATGCGAATTGATGGATCGTGAGGTTCCTGTTGATCCAAATTGTAAAACCATACCAACCCTTAAAAAGTTCCTCCTTTCAGTTAGCTGGCCTCAGAACACCGAAATGTCGACATGATGATATTCCGGCTTTCCTGATTGGCTTTCTTTGCGCCTTTTCCCGCTTTTCACCTTCAAAAGCGTCATAAATGTTGTCAACCTGATTCCCCCTCGTTCCTCCCCGGCAGATGGCACTCCTGCGGGTCACTAAAAACCCCCACTTAAGTGTTCCTTCAGTGACAACCATGCGGTGGTGATGTGGTGTATGTTACCTTTCTGGTAGTACTTGGGTCTCTGTTGCCTACCCCCTATGACGATGCTTCCTTTTTTGTCCTGTCCTGTTACTACAGCAGTCCACTCCAGATTTTTCAGTTTGCCATTCTACATGCATTATACATGCTGTACTCCTGCCTGATTTTCTATAGGCTTGCAATTGTCGTTTTGGAAGTGGGTAAACTGGTCCCTCCTTTCAAGGGACCCATGCAATCTTTAACATATGAGTTTCCTGACACTGTGCACGTCAGCGTTTCCTGCTCCTGTGCACAGCTCTAGCGCACCGTTTTTCAGAACTCGGACCAAGAT
This sequence comes from Phrynocephalus versicolor, assembly GCA_023846285.1. Taxonomy (NCBI): domain Eukaryota; kingdom Metazoa; phylum Chordata; class Lepidosauria; order Squamata; family Agamidae; genus Phrynocephalus; species Phrynocephalus versicolor. Next base: position 1,744,690 of record JAHTLZ010000274.1, on the reverse strand, counting down.
GTGGCATGCAGTGTAAAAAAGGCCGTAGCAGTCAGAATGGCATCCCCCAAGTAATTTGTGCTTGTTAATCAGAAGATGTCATTTCCCCTTTGCGCATGTAAACTGGAGCAACCAAACTGCCTTCTTGTTTGTTTTCAAGGTTTCTGGTTCACTTTCTAATGTACGTGTGCAGAGTGCAAATCCAATGCCATGCAAGGCACCGCACAGTGCAGGCGCACATAAATCAGTCGAAGTACTGATCTATATGTGCCCAAACTCATATTTTGCATGACCCACTGTTTGAGTACCTAGCCACACAACTCCGCTGCATAAATACCGTGGTCGGAATGCACACTCATAAACCTATAGCAGTAGTAATCCCCCTTTCCCCCTGTGTGCACGTGTACTGCATTCTTTCACTATAAACCATTCCCTGTCATGCTGCTGCCAATGGGAAGTTCAAGCGCTATATGCTCAATAGCCGTCACTTTTGAAACTATTGCTGCTTACGGTATAAGCATAAAGAGTGGGGTGCTTTCATTTGGGGGATCTCAAACTGTTCTTATAAATCATAGGATGGTAACAAATACCTATAATATAGTTAACGTTTCATTTTGTTGGATCACTTAGGTGATCAATGACCATTTTTATCTTAGAAACTGCAAATGTCCTCTGTGCACATGCAGAGTGCAGCGCATTATGCTGACCACTCAGCCAGGTATACCACTGGCTTCCGACCAACGAATATGCCATTAATTGCATCAAGGGGGTTCAATAATCCACTTGTACAAACAGCAAGACTTCATGTGTGACAGTTTAAAAAACAGTTTAAAAAACAGTGATTATGCAGTACTTTTCCTATGCTTCCTGCGCACTGGCAATTGGCTTGTAAAGTACTGCCGCTTCACTGTGCTGCTCTGCTTTCCCTTAGGTTTACAGCTACGCTCACGTAATCAGTACGCAGTTGCCTTCTCAGACTTTCTCTGCCTACAAAGTTCCCCAAGTGGGCGATAGAAAACAGTTTACTGCCCCCGCAGGTCTCCCTCCCCCACTCACACTGACCCGCTGAAACAGGCAGCAGGCAGCAGGAGATTTTGAAATGCGTGCGTGAGGCAAGTGACAGTCATTGGCCATTTTCCGGTTTGCCCACCGTAATGATAAAAGCAGTGCAATGGAGTTATTTCTCGAAACCATGACACAAATTTATTTCTCCTTCGCAGGTTATCCTCCTGCATGCAAAGTGCAATATATATGGCTGTTTTATAATCCCTGGGGAACAACTTCTGGGTATTCAGCTTTCCTGAATATCACCAGGAGGACTACTGCTAGCTGCAGAGTAGAAAAACAACAGCTAGCCTCATCTTATCATGCTGACCCTTCCTGTCTGGCCGGGAGGGTGGGGAAAAAGCAATTTACACCTAGCCGCAAATATCTGTTCCCTTTCTCTTCAAATCTTCAGGGCTTGTGCATCTAACAACAAAAAACTTGCCTTCTTATGTGCAGAACAAGGCAGAAACAAAGCAGGTTCTATATACGATCCTTTCAGGGCTGAGTTCTTCTTCAGCAGCCTGTAACCTTCAAAGTATTAATAGTTCCCTCCCTACACCTACAGTTTGAATACTTCTTTGTTTAAAATAAGACCTTCACATTCCTTCAATGGTTCTTATTTGTAACATTAAAAGAAAAGACTTGAAAGTTCTGCAGAACTCTGCACACAGAAAGAGAACAGAGCCAACATGTCTGCACACCTGCCACCTCACTAATTGACCCTGCTCTGTGATTGGTCAGGTAATTGACCTTTTTCCAGGGGATCAGGACTGAACTTTTTGCTCACTCTGGAGCTGTAGGGCCATCAGGTACCACTCTCTTTTTGGTTCCCTAAGCACAGAGTCAGGAAAAATCCTATTTTTGTATGTGAAAATGGCTGACCAAAATGGGGAGATTCTGGACCGTGCATGAGATCAGATCTTTTCTTCAGATCTTGATAGACCATAACTTCAGGCCGGTCCTGTTCGTTGCCGGGGTGCGCCGCAACGAGCACGCGTTTGTGCATGATGCCGAGGAGCTTGCATTGCTCGGGTATAACAGAAACCCTCAGCACTGTCGATCTAAATTCAAAAATCTGCGGCAACGCTTTAACCTGGCAATGCTCAATTTTGGCCCAAACCCACCAGTACAGCACCAATCTCCTTACTGGGCCAAAATTCGGCGATTGTGGCTGCAGTCCAACCAGCCACACCCCGGGCATGCTTTTCCAGCAGGTACAGTTTTATTTTCCTTTTCCCTGTCTTTCTCCTTTATTGTGATTACAAAGGGTGGGATCTCCCTTTTCCTGCACTTATTCAAATTCAAACTTAGCATGGAACCAACTACCCCAACACCGGTATATTCAAAATATACCCTCAGGAACATCTGAGTAACCTTTATTTCAGAATTCAGTACAGGAATTCCATTAAGATGATCTTAGTGCAACTGTGAAGACTGAAATAAAATTTTTTTATGATAATAACTGAACCTCAAAATGGATGTTGCTTCAAATCCATTATAAGGTCATATGTGAATAAGTAAGATGCGAGTTCCAGAAGGTTATGTCATCTAATAAAACTTAAGTAATGCTTAAGATTGCACCCCAGAGGGGGAGTAAACAAAATTTCATATAAAGGCTTTACAACGTACATTGCTGTCTGCTCCTGAGTAATTTGCATGTGTGTTACTTAAAGTTAAAAACCCAGAATGCCCACTATTGGAGAGCCATGTTTGGTGCTTATGGTTCAGTAGGAACTCCATTCCAGGCTTGACAATATGCCACTAAGGGGCTGTTCCTAAGAATTCATACTCATTGAACTTTATATTACCTTGTGTGCTTCGTCCTTTCCCCTTCAAGTGGTTTAAGAAGCAGAAACTTGAACTGCACATTACTGTTTAAAAGAAAGGAAACAAGGAGCCTGATTATGACCACCCCCCCCCACAGCACTTCCCTGGGTGTTTCATGCTGTAATCTGCTCCTGTGTACCTTGGCTTTTAGTTCAGCAGTTTAGTGTATATCAACAGTACACAGATTTAAGTATACCTATTGGTACTGTTTCCTCAAAATCAATAACTGTCTGGTTACGTGGCAACAGTATTGCACTACAAAAACAGCAGTATAAATTTTGTGATATACCTAATGGTTCACAGTAATTATCTTACTAATGTTGCTTTAGGAGCTGGGACCGCCCAAGACGTTGGCCTAAGGCACATGGCCTGTATTCGACAAGTACCTAGTGCGAATGCTGCAATTCAGAACGCTCCTGAGCAGCAGGAAGGAGGCAATGTTGAGGATGGGGACGGAGAAGACCAGGAAGAGCATGGTATGTTTGCATAAAGCATCACAATGGCATGTTAGTCCCAGGGATTGCTGGGATGCTAAGGACTGCTGATGTGGAACCCTTCTAACCCTCAATTTTGCCCTCTAATTATCCCTTATTGAGATACTGGGAGGGGGGATTTTCCAGGATAAAGACCAGGCGATGGTTGTAGAAGGAGCATCTAATGAGAACCTGTGTATCCAACTACAAAAAGACACCCTTCCTAATTAACTCATCTGAGGCACAGGTTTTGGAAGATTTCCCTGAGCAGTCACAGGAAGTTGATGTAATGTAGTCTGTAAGTTTCTCAAGTGATCTCGATGCTACCCTTTGGTTTGAAATAACGTCACCATTTATCTGCCTTATCGTGTGCATTTCGCCTCAAGTTGTTACTTTCTGTGTTCTTCTGCACCCAGTTCATGAAACCAGACAGGGTGTTATCCAGGCGAGCATCCACACTTGCTCTCTGTTTCCTCTTCGGCAGCATTGCGAGCCTTCTTGCTGGGTCCAAGGTTGCTTCATAATTGGTAGTTTCCAAGGGATCTAAGTGAATTACAAACATAAAATTAGGTGACAGACAGATTGCACTAGGATTACAAAAGGGAAAGAAGTTTCTGCATGGTTAATACATAACAGTACATTGCAGTGATAATCTTCTCAGGAGGTGTTGACAAGGTTCACATAAGGACAATGCATGGCAGTTAAACAAGAGAGAGACTTAAATGTTGCACTCTAAGAACCAGTAGCTCTGTTAGTACTTAACGTGTTGTCAGCATGTGAAAGTCTCCACACATATGTTGCATCTGTAGGAGGTGGAACATGTATATTGAACTGAGGTTTACATTCTAGAAGCAGAACCCCCCTTCCCCCCCTCTCCTCTATGCTGATCAACCCCACCTCCACCTCTGTATGCTACATCCTACTAAACAATGCGTGGCCAATGTTTACCTGTTCGTAAAAGGATATCTCTGCTCATACTATATCTTGCATCACATTATGCAGTTATGTCTGTCAGAAGAAGTTAGTGTTAGTGTAAGTTCACATCATGGTTCTGAAATTAACACTACAGAAATACTTTTTTCATAATTTTACCTTACTTCAAATGACTTTTTAATACATCTAAGCAGTGCAGGAAGTGCTGGCCATGCACAGTTCTCATATCCAGAATGAAAGCGTTTTATATTACCTGTACTCTCATATCACAGTTGTTTGTTTAATCTATCAGGAGACATTAGTTTGCTAAGTAAGTATACATAAACATGTACCTGCCCTCCTCGAGGTTTCAGCAGTTGAAGCCGCTGCGCTTAAAGTGGTGGAGCACCTGGAGGTAGATGGCTCACAGAAATCGGAGGACTGTGTATCTGGGGAGGAAGCATGTGAACAGAAAGTAATCCTTTCAGAAGTTCTTATTCTGCTGCTACTGGGTATTCCTAGAAGCCGGCGCAATACACTGTCTCCGTGCTAAATATGCAGTATGCTGCTTCTGCTGTGCTTTACATACGCAGTAGAGACCTTTAGCCAAAAGGCAGAGGGCTTATGAAGCCATAAATCTCTTATAGTATCATTTTTCATGAGAGGCAGCACTTATAAAACCTGAAAGAACAAAGGAACACTCACCTGTACCGGAGATATCAGACCCGGCCGAAAGTAGGACATCATTCGACTCAAAGAGATCGAGTGTGACCAGAACATCTCCAGCCCCTTCCATTGTATCAGCGCCTGCAGAGGGAAATCAAAATAATAAAACATAGAACTAAGGGGAACAGTTGAACAGCAGTAATGAACTCTAGTGCTGTTGGGTCAGGAACAGTAAGGATGCATGCAGTAAATCTTTTCCGCCCTGTGCTTTAAAACAGAAGTAACACTTCAGGAAAACATCGGGAATTTGTTTGGAAGGATGGACTGGCTGCTGCAGAGCTGCAATGCACTGTGGGTATTGTTCCGAATTTCACGGCGGGAAAACTCTGAGAATGAGGACCGTGAAACAGAGAAGCCGAAAATAGGTGTGTCGCTATATCAGGTTTTTGGAATTTCAGAGACTGGTTTGTAGAGAACGATTGGAGCACATGAAGCGCAGCAATGGGTCTTCTCCCTGCAATTTCCCCAGTATGGAGGCACTGTATGTAGAAGGAAAGCAAGCCAGTGTACAAAATGGGATGGATAATTTGTTTACTGCTGCTCATTGAAGGAAAATGCTTGTAAAGCCATCCATTAATTAGTCCGCAGCAGTTTTCAAAATGCTACTTATATTTTGATTTTAAATTCTTTATTGTCTCACAAACTTATTGATTGGTAATAAAAAGGATAGAGAGAGAAATACACATTTATGGTCTTGTGTCATTTTATAAAATGGTGTCCGTGTTTTCGCTCAGTCAGACATAATAGTAATTGAAATCTTAGGTGCACATGGCTTTTAACAGTGATTAGCTGGGGAGTAGGAGCATGTCACAGAGAACTGGGAATACATAGCATGAATTCACGCACATGTTAGTAGCCGGAAGGATGGTGAAGTGGGAGGTTGTACAGAAATTTTGTGGTTTAAAACAGACAATTTAAAGTGCTTATTACTCACCTGTCTCAGCAGCAGACTCGCTTTCATTTGTTCGCAGTGGATGAATAGATGTGTCCATCCTGGATATTTGAGCCATCTCATCAAACCAAATAAATTTCGATCTTCCAGAGCCAGATGTGTTGTTGTGAAGAACCGCCTGCTTATAAAGTTTTCTTAAAGATTTAGTCTTGGTCCTACACTCTTCAGCGCTTCTGCTGAACCCAATCTTACTGAGTTCACTAGAAATCATTTCAAATATCTCATAGTTCCATTTAAGAGATGAAAGCACATACTTTATTTCTGCTTCACCCCATATTTTGATTAGCGCAGAGGTTTCAGCATTCCCCCATATAACCCCCCTCTTTCCTTTTACCGTTCTTCTACTGCCCTGTCTTTCATCAAGGCTGTCGTCATTGTCCATCTCGATAACCTTTGTAGAAGAAATGATTTGTGCCTTTCAACAACCAGTTTCTGTGGGGTTGGTTGCTACCAGCACTTTCCGAGTGAGGGAGACAAATGGCTTACTTCCTGCCCTTCCAAACTGGCCAGGAATGAATTAGCATTTCAAAAGCCAAGGTATATGTCCCGAGCGGCAGAGCCATTGGTTTTGGGGAAACCTGTTTTTCTAAACATTTGGCTGGAAAACAGGCTTAAAGTGGTAGTGCCATAAAATGTTTTTGATGGCACGCCGAATGAGTTAAGGAGCGTGGAGGGAACCAAATGGTATTGTGTGCTTAGCTGTGTAAAGCAATAGACATCCTCAATCGACTCTAATTTAAAAGTGCATGATGCTATGCAGCCAAATTTAATCGTGACATTTTAAACAAATCTGCCTAACCCCAATCAATGAGTTAGGCCAGCAGAGGGGTGAATGTGGTTGTAGAAATTTATTATTTCAACTGATAATGTACACAAAGCAAAGGAAATCTACGGCGGATGTTGAAACAGTTTGTACAGTGAAGTGAAGTTTTATACAAAATTGACGCAGAAGTTTATGAACACGCACCGGGGTAATATAATAGCAGGAATCCGATGTGTGGCTGCTTGTGAATGGTCATTCATTTTACATGTGTAAATAGGTAATCTGCTATAGTGGTTCTAATTGCTTCAGCCTCCATTCTTTCCCTAGTTCCCCTTGTGGGCTCCAGGTCAGGCACATCTATTTCTGCTGTGGAATGTGTGTTTTGAAACTCTGTATCCTCATCGGGTATAAAGTGTTTCTTTTTCTCACAAATGTTATGGAGAATAACAGCTGAAGCTATTATAGAGTTCACATTCTGTATATGAGCCTCCATGCGCACAGACAGTCTGCGAAATCTGGCCTTGAGTTGGCCAAAGGCGCACGCCATAATGTTCCTGGTACGGTTGAAAACCTTGTTGTAGTGCCTCTCCCTATCATTCCTAGGGACAGCATAGGGTTTCATAAGCCAATTATACAGATGATATGCACCGTCTCCCAAAATCAGTGGTGGTATGGAGACCCCCCCATATTGGAACATGGGATTCCCTGGAATTAGTGTGCCTTCCTCCATTTTTCTAAACAACAATGAGGATCGGAACACATGTGCATCATGGTTTACGCCGGAATGACCAGCAAGCATGGAGAAGAAGATTTCATCGCCATCGCACGCAGCCTGGAGTAGGATCAAGTGAAATGATTTCCTATTATAATAAGCCTGCCCCTCCTTTTTGGCGCGGTAATCGGGACATGGGATCCGTCCACTGCTTCAATACAATGCGGGAACCTGTGTTTTCTTGTCGAGGAAAGCATCTGTAAAACAATAGAGAAATTATTGGGTAGGGGGATGACAAGATACTCACCATGGCGGTCTGGTCAGAAGTGGTCTATACAGTTAATGAACCTTATTGAAGTCAACCACTCGAACCTCCTCCTTCAGAAGCGTATGTTTGATCGCCAGACACACCTCAACAATGACACTTGCAATTGTAGAAGTCCCCTTCTGGAAAACTAGTGAAATGGTGCAGTAACAGGAATGACTTGCAAGGAAGTAAACCCCGATGGCCACTCGTTCTTCTACAGGAACTGCCGAGCGCATGACCGTGTCCGTCCGCATAAGATATGGTCTAAGCACATCAGCAATTTCAAACAGCGTCTGCCGGGTCATTCTAAAGTTCTCAATCCACTGTCTACCGTCCCAGTACTGCAGTACTGTATCGTGAAACCCTGCCGACCTCCTGGGGTAGCACCAACATAATTTTTGTCTAGGTGATGTGAGCCTCCATTCAGCAACAGCACAAAACACAGTTTGGACAAGTGTGTTTGTAGAGTCCAGGAATTCACTGCTGTCGTCACCCGGTGCCGCCGCAGAACCGAAATGCAGTTAAGAATGATGTTAACATTCTCAAAAACAGCAGCCAAAAGAGACTGCCTGCGTAGCACCGATTTCCTACGGCATCGGTTCCACGAGGAAGGCATGGCGGCCACTATAGGCAGTGCCGGAAATGATTCTCACCCTGGGGTACAATCCCGATAATACTTTCTGGTGACTTTGGAGGACCAACACGACGGACGTCAATCAATGGCACCTGAAGCCACCTAGTGCCAGGAGGAGGAACTGGCATTACAGGGAGCAGTGTCTATGGAGTTTGCCATGGAATGCTTGGGCAAAAAATGTGACAGAGAAGAAATTAATGCGGAACGGACAAATGACGGGAGATCATCGATAAATTGAAAGACCAAAAACCAAAAGACAGGTCCCGCTAAATGAAGCAGCGGCAAGCTGCTTTCATTTCGAAGCGCATCAAAGACGTGAGGTTGGAATGGCTTCAGCTTCACCCAGTATGCACGTGAGTACACAAGAAAGAGGGGCGGCCCCGGATTTAGATCACATGACTGAAACCAAATTCAGAACGGAGCCAAACTCACCACAGCACTAGGAGGTACGTGAAGTAACCGCCAATGATGACTTGATGTGTTGTGAACCACCCAGAGTTTGTGTTAATGAGATGGTATAGTAGTTGAAACCACTACCACCACCACCACCACCACCACCATCATCATCGTCATTTTTGTCATACATATACTGTATTACATAGTGGAAACTCCAACCGCACAACAATGTACAAAGTTAAACTCATTTTTGTTGACTGAAGAAAATTAGGCTCAAGTCAATTAAGTCCAATCAGTGATACAATCCCTTTACTGTTTTGTGTTACTCTAATCTACAGCTATCTGCTGGCACAGTTTCATTTCATTAAGATGGATTTAAAACCACAAGCACATCCAAGTGATTTGTGTGTGTGTGTGTGTGTGTGTGTGTTTGTGTGTGTGTGTGTGTGATGCACAGAGGCAGCTCACTAGGTTGCTAAGCACTGGTGAGCAGAAGTGAGTGGCACCTGTTGGAATACACAATGAGATTGGAATAACATGTTGTTGTGTTTTGATTTTTACTCATCCTGTAGCCTGACTGCAAATTCTCAGAAGAGCCTAGACAAGGAGAACAGTGCATGACTCTTCTGGCTGTTTTCTTTAGCTCCAATCTGTAACCTTGGACAACATTGCTACTATCTGCTAGCACTACGCTTCAGGAAAAGCAGCATCTGCATTTCAGAACCCTGTGCTGCACACTAACCTCTAGATAAACTGAATCAGAACTAAATTCATTTGCAGTCATAAGAATTTATTCAGTGTAATATAATTTGATTCATAAGAATTTATTCAGTGTAATATAATTTGATTCTGATGGAATCTTATGTACTGTATATTGACAGTCAATACTGAGGACAAACGTCTACTTTCACCTGTTAGAAAACTGGGATCAAAACACTCCTTGCTCTCCATCTATAATATTTTTGAACAAACCTTTATTCAAGGAGGTAGCTGTGTTAAATCTGTTGCAATAAAAGCAACAAAGATCACTTTCGTGCCATTCATACTAGTAAATGCAAGTTTGCATCACTTTTCATGGACTACAGTTTACCTCTTCAGATTAGCATTGAATAAATGCAGCAGTCTTTATACAAAGGACCAAATTGATATAAAACTGATTAGAAGCAGCAACAATGAAAAAAATGGAAAACACATAAATTTCCCAGCACATTTGGTCATTATCCTCCAGGTTACATTGTTGCTTCTTCCTCCTCCTCCTTCTCCTGCCAGTTTTTTAAAAATTTAATTTTGATTGACTGTGCCTGGTATTTTTGAATGATCATAAGTTGCAGACTTAAAACACCTGAAAGATTCAAAGATTAAAAATGTAAAACTAAAAGGTAGGCAATGCAAAAGGAAAACAATTGTTGAAATTATGGAAGAATTAAAAGAATGGCTAACAGTTACAGCAAAATAAATAAATAAATGTAAAGATATGATGGATGCACGAAACAGTACAGTATAAAGAAAACACACACATTCAAAATATTCTTCTTAGTATTTTCCCATAGGTGTGGGTCCGTTCTTTAGTTCCTAAAATGCCACTTTGCCCAGTCAACCACATCTTCATGTTGTGTGCTGATGATTTGTACTGACAACTTCCTGCCATCTCTGTTTTGGTCCCCCACGTAGCTATCAGCCATCAAAACTCCATGGACGTGGGGTCAATAAGAGTTGCAGCAGCAGCAGCAGCAGCAGCAAGAAGAAGAAGAAGAAGAAGAAGAAGAAGAAGAAGAAGAAGAAGAAGAAGAAGAAGAAGAAGAAGAAGAAGAAGAAGAAGAAGAAGAAGAAGAAG
>JAHTLZ010000274.1:1696666-1726763 GCA_023846285.1 Phrynocephalus versicolor | reverse complement strand
ATGATGATGATGATGATGATGATGATGATGATGATGATGATGATGATAATAATAATAATAATAATAATAATAATAATAATAATAATAATAGAGACTCATCAACAGTGGACTGGATCTCTGAATGGGATGAATACAGGACTGTACAGTCATGTTTCATAAATGGCATAGACCATGAGACAAGGTCGAATTCTACATTCAGATGCTCCATGCCAATGAATCCTTGGAAGGATGGGTAGAAGGGAATGGCATCATTTCAGAAGGAACATTTTGCACGCTGAGAAGGACACTTTGGAAATTTCGTTGCAACACTGTCAGCTGGGAGTGGGCCAAAACAAAGGTCTGTGCCATCAAAGTGAAATTTCATATATCTCACTGTGTCTCTACAAAATGTTAACAGAATTCAAAAAATACAAAATGAACTGTCATGAAAAAAGAACCATTATGACCAAAACACAGGTCTTGTTCACACATTATTTTTCATGACAACACTTCACCTGTGAGTAGCACAATAAGTGAACTTTTAAGAACTCTCTCCTGGCAAATTACATCCCTTGCCATGTTTGGACTTCTAGAACTGCTTTGAAAAAGGGGACTTGTGTTCTCGAAAGCTCAGCAACTTTGTTTATTTTTCTACTAGCAGCCTATGAAAGTATCACCCATAGTCTACTTTTGATTCTGTTTATTCCCTGAAGTGCTGCCTAGATGCCCTAAGTGCATCCAGTCTTGCCTGATTTCAGAAGCTAAGCAGGGTCAGCCCTGGTTAGTACTTGGATGGGAGACCACCAGGGAATACCAGGTGCTTGTAGGCGCCTGGAGTAGGAACTGGCAAACCACTCCAGTATGCCTGCCAAGAAAACTCCATGGACATGGGGGTCACAAAGGGATGGTCACACACACATTCCCTGAAAGCTTGTTTAAGTAGATTTTATTGACTGGTGTCTGCAAGATGGAAAAGTGGGAATATAGCTGGATCTCTAATAGAAAGAGTTCTACAGTAAGAAATTCCTGACATGTGGTTTACCCTATGAGCCAGACTGCTTTAGGGTTTCACAAAAAGACCTTCTCTGGATGATTTTAAATCCTGAGCAGACCAACAAACTACATCTACACACAAAGGGGAGCTCTCATGTTATCCAAAGAAGTGTTATCTACATTATATTGCCAACATTTAGTTGAGTGGCCAATTTCTTCCTAAAAAGATGTAGTGCCCTCTAGTAAACAAGACCAGCATTCAGGACCGCAGATGAACATCCTTGTGTGCTGAGATGTAAGAGGCAGATCCAACCCATCCATATTTATATTTAGCAGACTCATTACTCACTTGATGTTACAGCAACTTTGATTCAAGCAGCACATGTCAGAAAAGAGGTATTGCTTTCTAGGCATATTTTTCTGTTTAAACAGATAAATGTGCCTTCTGCTGGGAAAAATAGTGTCTGTTACTCATCCAGGAAGTCCAGACTACAAAGACTTGTTTGTGAAGCTCATGATTAACTGAAGTTTTGGCACGTTCATCATGACCCACTGTTAAATGAAAAGTTTCCTCTCAAAAAAACAAACAAACAAACAAAAAAAAACACTTAGAACTGTTGGTTGACAATCAATTTTGCTGAATCATTGTGGCCCAGCTCACCAATGCCTGGAGAATGATAAGCTTTTGTAGTTATGCCAACTGATTGTTAACTGATAGCACAAATTGAAAATTTGTACCTCTATTGACCACATCAGAGATATGGGTTCAGGACCCAGCCCTCTTGATTGCATCTTCTAATTAATTTTGTTAAAATGATTTCCCTGATGTTTCCAGGGAAATTGTACTCTTTACCTCACCTTATCAGTGTTTGTGGGCATAAAAGACATACAAATGCACATATAAATATGTTTAAAAATAGCAAAAACCTATCTTTTTCTGTTAGAATTTATAAACAAATCAAAATGGCAAATGGTTCAGCTATGCAGATGTGCAACGTATGTATCTATTTGCTTGCCTCATGAAGTTTATTCTTTTCCAAATCAAATATGTAAACCCTTGTGGGATGAAAAACATTTGATCACATAATTTTCTCACCTATTTATCTTGCATTTGAAGTGCTTTGTTCTGTGGTGGGTCACAAGAATTTTAAATGTGGGCTTGATTTGTAGGCTTGAGTGTTCAGGCAGAAACCCAGTTTTAGAAGGACAAACTGGTTAATCATAAGGAATACATATTCTTTTTTATAGTTTAGGTTGGTGCTGACTTTGTAACTAGATGTGAGCAGCCCCAGTGGTACCCTCTATAAGAGCACCTTAAATTGCTGTATTTATTTATTTAAAATATTTCTATCCCACCTTTCGCCTCAAAAGGGTCAAGGTGGCTTATATCATAAAACAGTTTTTAAATGCTAAAACAAGAGATATAATATAAAATATTAAAAAGGAATGAAACAAGTATTGTATTAAAATAGTACTAACATCAATAATAAAACACACTTAAAACAGAGCACAAGGGTACTGAGCCAACACAAGATTAACAAAACAATACAAGCTTAAAGGGCCAACAGGGCCGGACAATATTGAACGCCTGCAGGTGACTGAACATTATCTATCCTTTCAGACCATTCCAGGCCTCTTTCTCCCATCCCTTCTCCTCCACCAAACCCAAAATGCTACACAAGTGGTCCAGGCAAGGGTCTGCAGCAGGTATGCTAGATGCATGTCACCAGTTGTCCCTGTAGACATGTGGTGCAGACAGCCTCCCTGGCCAATCCTCTTTGGCCTTCCTGAGTTTCAGCTGCTCTGCAGGTTTGGTAGATCATCCGTGGATGCTCGCCCAAAGTTCACTTGAACATGACTAGTATTGTTGGACTGGCAGGATGGAAAGCAGGATGCTGTGGGGCAAGAGCCTTCTTTCAGAATGGGCTCAGGGATATCATGAGGATCTTCTGGGTCAGCTGGCTGAGCTTGGTGCTTCTCGGTCACTGATGGGTGCAACATTGGTTCTCCAGCCTGTGGGCTTTTCAGTCACAGGTCTCACTCCAGCATACTCGGGTAGCCTTCTTGGGTGGTACCAAGAGGTCTGTCCAATTACCCATTTCCAGGTTGTGACGACAAACCATTTCCCAGCCTTCCTCCAAGTGGGGTTCAGCCGATAACATTTCCTGAGGCACAAATGAAGTCCAGTCAATGTCCTTAGCCCAGCATTCTTTCTTCACTTTCTCCCATTTTTCTTTAAGTTGGAGCTCTGTCATGGCCACAATAGTAATTTCAAGGCTATCTCACACCCTCGCCTCATTGCTGCCCCAATCCACTGGGAACTACAGGTAGGGAATGCAGCTAGGAAATGTATCTTTACTTACAGTTGTGATCAGTAGTTACAAACAGAAGCATAAAAGGAAGGTTGCTGCCTGCACTCATGAGAGAAACTGTCTTCATGGTCAAGAGGTCAGAAGTAGAGAGAGCAAACAAACCAAGTAGGACAACAAGGAAGAGGAGAGGCAGAATCCAAAGGCTGGCTTCAAATGCCAGAGGTTGGGGGGGGGAACTTCTGCTAACTGGCTAGTGTCAAAAAGAGGCAGTCACCTTAACTTTTGAAAGCTCCTTTCCACTAATAGGGAGAGACATTTTATGAGTGAGAAACAGCTGGGGGGGGTGTCAAGGGGAATAAAAGGAAGATGACAGAGAGAAAAAGAAAAAAAATGCAAGAAGCATCTGTCTGTGTTTTCTTTCTCAGGACAGGAGTCAAACACTGGAGAATCCTGCCACCTGTTGGGACACAGCTGAACTCATCTAGACACCACAGTGGACCGGGAGAGGCAAGAAAAGGGAGGGGGGCAGGAAGAGATGAATCACTGAATCTGTCTTCTTGCTCTGTCTCTCTAAACCTCCCTAAAATGGGTGTGTCTGGGAGCAAACCTTCCCTCCCACTCCTGCCTTCCAGAATGTGGACTCCAGGGGACACCCATGAAGTTAACTGGGGCCCCAAGTCAGCAAGTGGCACCCAAGGGACTAGAGACTGCAACTCAGCCTTATGAGACTGTGCAGGGAAAATAGGAGGAAATGAAGAAGACTCACTAATAAAAATTGTTCTGAGCCCAGATGTTGAGCAGGAGCCCATGGAGTTATTGGGAGGAGATCCCGTGCCTGCCACCAGCATAAGGAAGGGAGATGGTGGGGCACGAAGTGTGCTGTAGCACTTGATCCTAATGTGGACAAGAAGCTACTGCTAAGACACAATATGGAGTGAAAGAATGGTTTCCTATTGGCAAAGGTGTCAAATAAGGGTGCATTTTATCCCCTCATCTGTTCAGTTTTTATGCAGACAATATTAAAAATATATACTATGTTCAGATGAAGGATGGATGAAAATTGGGGAATAATTTGAGATTATGTATACAGATAACACTACCTTGCTAGCATAAAGCAGGAATGAACTGAAACTGCATCTGGTGAAAGTAAAGGAAGAAAGTACCAAAGCAGGACTGCAGTTCAGTATTAAGAAGTCAAAAAGCATGACTAGAGAAGAAGTACACAACTTTTATGTTGACAACAACGAAACTAAAACAGTTAAAAATTTTGTATATCATGGATCAACCATTGATCCAAATGGAGATTGCAGAAAGATGTCAGATGAGACTTGGAAGGGCAGCTACGAAGGAATTAAAAAACATCATCAAGGATAAGGATGTGTCACCGGAGACCAAGGCCAGACTCATCCACACTACTGTATTCTTGATTACTGTGTTTGGGTGTAAAGTCTGGACAGTGAAGAAAGCTTATGGGAGGGGGGGAATGATTCCTTTGAAATATGGTGCTAGAGGAGAGCTCTGTGAATACTATGGAGTGCTAGTAAAACAAATAAAGAACAAATGAAGCCTGAATTGTCTCTGGTGCCAAAAATGATGGAACTGAGCCACATCATGAGGAGGCAAGATTCTCTGGATAAAAACAATAATGCTGGAAAAGGCTGAAATCTCCAGCAAATGCAGAAGACCTAATCTGAGGACTCCCTAAAAGGAACCACAAGCTTGGGTTTACAAGAGCTTATCAAGGCTGTTGAGGATAGACATTTGGAGGATTCCTGATTCATATAGACACCATAAGTTGGAGGTGACTTGATGGCATGTAGCAACAACATGTTGATGTTCAGAAAAATCTGGAAGGACACAGTGGCTCATGGCCAAGGTAGACACAGGTGGAGCACTTACTGTAAATGAGTCCACTAGAATTAAGTCCCACTAAGTTCCCACTGAGATACTGAGTTCCCATTGAGAATTAAGTCCCATTGAGTGCATGGAACTATGGGTTTAAAGGGCAGTTGTAAAAGCCCCCACCACACAAATGGTAGAATGAAGAAGTGAAAGTGTGGCCAGCCTTGCTAAATTAGCAAAACGATGAAGAAGAGATCTCGTGCTGCCCATAGAAATGCACAAGAACCCATCAGCATTCATAAGAATGGCCCTGCTTTCATCTGTGTGGGTCTCTTGATTTTTTAAATATGGAAATAAGTTATCTCCAGCTGAGACAGGCTGGCTTCTCTGCTGTTGATAATTTTTTTTTGGTATGTGCATTTAATTATCATGAAAAGGAGCAGCCTGACAAGCTCTGGGTGTTTCATTTCAGAATGGAAACGGCACATGTGGTGAGGACATCTCCTTCATGTTGTACATCTAAGCTACCTTCTGGCTGAACCCATGGGGTAGGAAAGAGGGTAAGTCACCACTTTTGTTTGGTCTGGTTGTTGTTATGTTGTTCTTATACTGCAGCAGCCAAGCCAATTATTCATACATGAGTTCTCTTTTATTGAGGACTTGTTTATGTCAAGATCATTTCAGGTCCCAGCTATGAGACAAACACATCTTGGGGAAGTAGCTCAGAAAGCTGGTTTAGATGCTACGTTCACCATAGTAATTAGCATCATTAGAGGAAATATCTCTTTTGCTCTCACACAGACAAATGAGCCCTGGAGTGGCTCAGAATCAGTTGCTTAGTACAAAACAGGTGCAACTTGGAAAGGAACAATTTCATTGAAATGGCTCCTAATATTGAAACTAGAGATGGGCACGACTCAGAAAAAAAATTTCATTTTCATTTTCGTTTTCGGCTAGGGTCCGTTTCGTTTCCGTTTTCGTGAGCTAATTTCAAAAAATTTCATTTTCGTTTCGTTACATAACGAAAACGAAAACGAAAAAATTCGTTTCTTCCCATTTAGCTCCATTATGTGTTTTTCCAGTAACGAAAAACGAAAATTGGCTCGAAATTAGTCGTTTCGTTTCCGTTTTCGGTCCATTTTTGAACTGTTTTTCGTTTTCGTTTCGTTACGTAACGAAAACGAAAAAAACGAAAACAAAAACGAAAATTGCGCTAAGTCGTGCCCATCTCTAATTGAAACTCTTGCGTATTCTCCAGCACATTTATTTGTATGTAAGTCTCACTGAATTCAGGGGGAGTTATTTTGGGTTAGGGCTTCGTTACCTTATAATATTGAATTGATTGCTGGATTGGGCATTTCGAAATTGGGTTAAAGTCATGCGGTAATCAGAGGGTTGGTGTGTGCATCCTCTTAGGAAAACTTTTAATCCGTATTTAGCTGTTCAGTATATTGGTAGAGGGGGTTACACAGGCTCTTAAAATCATGTCAATTGAGGCTTTGTCCTGTACCCACCTGCCCATCCCCATTGTGGCTGCTGTGGTGTTATTTTAAATATTTATTTTATTTTTTTATTTCTTTCAAACTGGCACATTGCAATGACAGCATTATAGATAGAATAATTGAAGAAATGGTAGCCACTGCAAGAGGGAAAGTGCTCTTTCCTTCCCAAGCCTAGAAGCTCCTAAGCTTGGTCAAATTTCTCATACCTCCCCACTTGCCAGCACTGACTGTGGGTTCCGCCATTCCCCATCTCTCTCTCTCTCTCTCTCTCTCTCTCTCTCTCTCTGTCTCTTGGTGTCCTCACTCAGAAGTTTTCAGGCAAAGAGAAGAGGCTGCTGCCACTTTGAAAAATTACTGAAAGAGTATTCCTGGCTTCCTAACTAGAGAGGGACGCTTTGTATTTGGATCTCAGGGATACAATTATATCCCAGAGCACCACAGGCCCAATTCCCACAGAACCGACCAGGTCACTTACCAGGATTTGTGCAGCGCTGGGGTCTTGTGGCTGATTCTGACAGGAGCCCTGTCGTCCCTTCCCTGCCTCCCTGCATAGCTGACCAGTTTAGTGCAGAGGCAGGATGGGGAGCCTCCCCACTCAGTTGATGAGTGTCAGCTGCACAAGGAGGCAGGGAAGGGCTGGCTGGGCTCCTGCTGGGATTGGCACGCCACTGTCAATGAAGGACCCCAGTGCCATGCAAAGGCCAATGAGTGGCCTGGACAGTTCTGGTGGTCGGGAATTTTGCTGTCAAGGATTGCATTTGCATCCCTAAGATATGGATGCGAAGTGCCTGTCTCTATTCCTAACCTATGCAACACCTGTAAGGTGGAATGCAATTTCAACACGGAATTACTAAATGTAAGATCTAGACCAGAGATTCTCAACCTGTGGGTCCCCAGATGTTCCTGGACTGCAACTCCCAGAAGTCTCCACCACTCGCTGTGCTAGAAGGGATTTCTGGGAGTTGCAGTCCAGGAACATATGGGGAGCCACAGGCTGAAAACCATTGAATTCTAGACCAACTCAAACCAGAACTGGGTGAAGTTATTTTATTGTACTATGAAATTGTCTCTTAACATATGGAAAACACAGCTCAGTTCCCTGCTGTGCCTCCTTGATAGGACTAGTCTCAGTGAACCACTGGGTCTCTTTTGGCTATGCAATTCTAAGATTATCTATGAATAGGTGACACTAGCTCCAAACGGTGTTGTCATTAAGAGACTGATTTTAACTCTTGCAAACTCAAAGCTTCCATTATTGAGTCAGTCCATCTGTGACTGAACTGTTGAACTTAATTAAATCAAGAGCTAGTTTGGGGTTTTAGAAACTGATTTCAGGTCACATGGTTTTTGGGTCAATGTGTGTCCACAAGCTTTTAGTCTGATGGTACACTATGTGGTACATTAGCACTTTGTTTTATATGTCTCTGATTTTCTTTTCTTTTTTTCCTGTACTGGGAATTCTCCAGCCTGTTCTTGAGGTGGAGCATGACTGCCTTGATACTGCTGACAATGGTGCAGCTTTTATTCATCAAAGCCAGGATCAGTAGTACTCTAAACATAGCTCAGAACTGCTCTAACAGCTGTTTCCTCAGCCCTCTAAGAATTGCCATGTCTGATAAACCACATTTTAATTTTTTAAAACATATTTCGTTTTGAATTGTGTGGATATGATTTTTGTCTTCTTAATATTCAGCTCAGCCTTGATTTTTCCCTTTCTTCTTTTATCTTAATCAGCAGATGTTCCAAGTATCTGTAGCTTGAAATAGTTCTATAGGTATCCCATTGACTGCTGCAGATTTATTTCTTCTAGGTGTCTAGAGACTGGCCTTTACTTCACTTTCTAAAACCACAAGTTCTTCATCACTAGAATTTTTCATCCATGCATTCCTTGCATCCTTTTTGTACTACACACTCTCAAATTTGTAGGCAAAGCAAAGCAAAGTGTTCTGCTCATATACCACCCCATAGCACTTCAAGCACTCTCTGGGCGGTTTACAATTTAATTATGCAGGGTATACATAGCCCACCCACCCAAGCAGGCTAGGTACTCAATTTACCAACCTCAGAAGGCTGGAAGGTTGAGTCAGCCATGTAATGTCACCAGGTAATGGCTGGAGAATTCTCAGATTTACAATCCAAAATAAAAATACAATACAAAATTGTGAAATACATAAGTAGTCAGGTACACAACAGAATCTTACCTTGTGCCATCTATATTAACTTTCTGACATTGGTGAAAACCTGCTTATTTTGCCACACTTGCTTAGGTTTTGGAGCTCAATTTAGACTAAAAATGTAAAGAAAACATACTAACATTTTTATTGTAGTAATACTTGCTTTTCAAAGTTCATTAATCCCTGTGAGATTTTTCATCTCTGCTGTGAGAATGAGCTTCAAATCAAATCAATGGAAATGTAATTCTTTTTTATTTAATTACTCCCACAATGCAACTAACCTGTAGGCCAGTGATGGTGAACCTTTTAGAGACTGAGTGCCCAAGCTGCAATTCAAAACCTACTAAAAAATTTTTGCAAGGTGCCAATACAGTAATTGAACCTGTATACAGGTGGCTGTGAAGGGATGGTGTTGGGTGCCCACAGAAAGGGCTCCAAGTGCCACCTTTGGCACCCATGCCATAGGTTCGCCATCACTGATGTAGGCTGTGGAACCATAATGTGACAATTAGGTATGCTGTCCTTACAATAGTTTCCAAATTTGGGGTGTTCTTGGATTACAGTCAATGCAAGTCATCAGACCTGATAGGGGTTGTAGTCCATATACATCTTGGCCCCAGTTTGGTAGCCACTGACTTACTCTTGGCCATGCACTTTGTCTTGGTTTTACATTATTTCCACAATTGCCTTAGTAGGCAATTCGCATACTCTATATATGACAGGGTTAGGTTCTGTACAAGTTAGTAAGTTCAGTGCAGAGACACATTGTGGACCAGGATCGTCAAAATGCCAGTGGGAAGGTGCCACCCTTCTTCAGTTATGACTGGTTTTAGGTTCACTGTCTCAATAAGCATTCGTTTGCAATTTAATTTAATCTGCTTTTGCAAATCAGTGTTTTGCTTTAGTTCTGCTTTCTTTTCATGTTTGGGTTCTCAGGCAGGGAGCTCTGAAAGCTCTGTGTGCCTTTGAGGGGTGATGGTGAAGGGAGAAGAAGAAATACTGTATGTGTTTTCCATGGTAATCTGACTCTGAGCAACTACTGCTGTAAATCTGCTGTTCCAGGTATCTGGGGACACCTTGCTTATGATGCACCAGCAGGCACTTTACTTCTGTGTTATCTAATGGTGACCTATTTATCTCAGCACCTGTACTTAGGGCCATGGATTAATGGGAGGAAGCTACAATGATGTGTGATAGGTGCCTACAAACAAGTGTGTGCTTTTATGCTCTCATTTTTCCTTACTGCTCTTCCTTTGGGAAGGGGTTATATACTGTTTCAAGTCTATTTCTGTTATACATTTGTACACTGCTTAGACACTGTTTCATGATGGATGGTTGAGAAATTATGCTAGTCTGGTTTGCCTTACCGTGTGTGTGTGTGTGGGGGGGGGGAGCTGTAATCCAAAGAAATAACTTTTCAGCTCTTTGTCTTTCTGCATCTAGAGTTGAGGTTGAAGGGGTATTTTTGTAACTCTTCTAGCAAACCAAGTAGTGGTGGTTGGTGAGTCTGATGTCATGGAGATGATGAATCTATCCCTGGATTTAATTCAGTGTCCAAAAGACCTTGAGCCAAGGTGTTGAAACTGTTTTTGGCGGAGGAGTAGGATTTGCACACACGTATGCATGTGCACATGCACGCATGCGCGTGTGTGCACACACACACGCACACACGCACATACACAGTTTGAATCCCCAATCAATATCCACTGAGACAAGATTATCCTTCAAAGATCAAGATACTAGGAAGAGTATCAACCAGTTTTTAATTCATTTCATTTACCCTGCC
This sequence comes from Phrynocephalus versicolor, assembly GCA_023846285.1. Classification (NCBI taxonomy): domain Eukaryota; kingdom Metazoa; phylum Chordata; class Lepidosauria; order Squamata; family Agamidae; genus Phrynocephalus; species Phrynocephalus versicolor. Next base: position 1,716,175 of record JAHTLZ010000274.1, on the reverse strand, counting down.
TCAAAATAAAAAAAGGAGACAATTGCCCTACAGAGTGCTGGAAAACCATAAGAGATAAGAAAGCCTGTGCTTGAAATGTCTTTGCTTCTGATGGCAGTCAATACTTCTGTCTGTGTGCCTCCGACTCCTTTCAGATGTGTTAATGATAGGCTAGCTATTTCAGTCCTGTACTTTGCACTTTTGTTCCCACTCATTCCATTTTATTTTCCTTCCATGCTATGATTATTTGAGCGAGGGAAGGGAAGAGGGGGACCAGGGGAGGGGACCAGGGGAGTACTCCAATATCTGTCTCCATTTATTGTCTTGATAATGACTCACTGTCAAATTAGCACCGTGAAAACATTTGACATGACACAGTGGAACAATTTTGGAACAACTCTGATATGCTATTTCCACCCAGAAGATTACTTGTATGGCACAGTTCAACATCAGAGCCTCAGCATTGCTGCTAAATGGGCTCTCTGGCATGATGTGGAAGCATTAGAGACACTTTAATGTTTCATCCGTAGTAGTGACGTTAACATAAAATGCATGGGAAAGTATGCCAGGAGGCACCCCCTGCCAAAAGAGACAGTTCAGTAACCAGAACTGCTTCCTAAAGAATTCTCCTAAACCACTGAAGAACTCACATATGCAAAAGGTCTGAGAGGAAAATATGGGTGACTAGGCCGCCTCATAAAGAGCCAATGTGGTTAAAAAAAGGGACCAGAACTTGGGAGGTCTAGCTTTGGGTCTTTCTTTTGGCATGACACCTATTGGGTGACTTTGGGCCAATCACAAGCTCTCACACTGACTCGCCTCCCAGAGTCCTTGTGATGATGAAGAGGAGAGGGGAAGAGCCACAGTATACCACTTGGAGAAAAGTGGGATAGCAAGGTCAACTTGATTCAATTAAAATGACAAATGACAACTGAACAGTCCAGTTAAAAAAGAGCATGTGAAATAGAGAAATGCTTTTGCTATCAACTTTATGCTTTAGTTCAATGGTGGTTTAAATGTGTTTATATCCTCACATGAGTTTTAGTATAATAATATACTGTGGTTTTAACTTAAAAATAGAAATTTGTATGCTGCTTTGGGAGAAAGGCAGGTATCAATACTGCACAGCATACAACACAGGAACAAGACCACGGCTGTTACTCCATCCCATGCACATTGTGTCAACGGGGTCTCATCTCTGGTTATTTTCAGGAGCAAAGATTCCCCCATTTTCTGGTGGAAAAAAGATGGGAGAATGAATTACCCATGGAGCCATGTGCCTCTAACCTTAATATAACCTAGGCCGTTACTTCACGAACCTCTCGCTTCGTGGCAACCCCTCCTTTCTGTGCGAATCGATCGTTTCAGTCCGCATGCCCCTCCTTTTTGGCTGCGATGCCACCCCGACCACGCCCCCTTTACCGTGCTCCAACCGGGGCGAGTGGTGACCCTGCCAGTGGCTGGGAATCTTTTCGCTTCGCATCTCGCTTCGCTCCCAACGTGACATGTGGACTTGGTTTTTTTTTAAAAAATTACATTCAAGCAGGAATATCGATGCATCGGCATCCAACATAAAGTTTAGCAGGGGACTCCCTCGCTCGAGTAGCGGCGGCGGCGGCAGCGGCGGCGGCGGGAGCAGGAGGAGCAGCCGCCACCTCACCCGGCCAGAGCAGGGCGCCCGGGGCATGTAGCGCGCAAGCGGTGGTGGGCGGGCGGCTGTGCCATGCGGGGCTCCCCCTGAGTAGCGGCGGCGGCAGCGGCGGGGCTGCCAATGATGCCAGGAAACAGTTAAAATCAGTAGAGTCACACGCCGAAATCAATACAGAAACTGTTCCACTGCAACTGACAGTTACATATTGATGCATCGATACGCCGTCAGTAGCAAATTTTTAAAAAAGAGGATGGGAAAAACGGACGTTAAAAAGTGGCATGCAAATGCGAAGGGAGGACGTGAGGTTGCAATCGATTCGGTCCAAAAATGGGTGCACGTGAGTACAGCGAAAGAGGGGTGGGATCGAATGGAAACCACGTGACCGCCACCGAATTCAAAGCGAAGGCAATGTCGCTGCGAAGCGATGCGCCTCGTGAAGTAACGGCCCTAGTTAAATCAGAGCCCTTGGATATTTCTTGTCATTCCTGAAATCCTCAGGAGCCAATTCAGCTTTCGTAGTCAGATTCTCACTCGCGAGAATATCTGGGATTAAAATTTGAATTTTGGTGAGTCAGTCTACTTCCTATCAGTAGGACTTTTGTATTGTTTATTTAGATCTGAGCCATTTGTCAATTAATTTGTGAATTAACTTTTAAAATCTTTAAAATACTTCAGGGGGCTTTTTGGCAAAAGAGCAGGATACATGTACATTAAACAAATAAAATATAGAAGCATGCCTTTTATAGGTGCTCTAAAAACACATATTTCTTGATACACTTGGTTTCCAAATTATTTCAGTCTTATGAAACCACCCACTGCAGTTGGCCCAGAGGCTGGTGCTGCAGCTCCAAAGACAAGGTTCACATTTTGTCAGCGGGACTCCACCTGCCCCATAAAGCTGATGACTCGTGCCAGACTATAATTTCAGGTAAAGACTGAGTTTATCCTGGTCTGTTCATCCCATCTTGATGCTCTGTATCCTTCTTCCCTTCCAAGCCCTGACAGCCTCCAAGTAGAAACTGAGCTTGGAAAAGGTACCTGGTGAGACTGCAGCTCTTGGATGACCTCCCTACCAGGAGGGCCACCAGCTTCTACTAGGCGAGGCATTCTGGGAGTTGTAGATCCCAAAAGTAACTTTTCTTCTTGCTGGCTGAAGAGAGAAAAGAAATTCTGGTCCTACCTATCTCCTCCATTTTCTTGGTTCTGATTTATATGTAGAGACCAGTCTTTTTAAAGACCAGTGGTGAACGCAAAATTTTACAGTGGATATACAGTGATGGACTGGAGAGCAGGGTTCAAATCCCCATTGCTCCATGGAAACTCACTAGGGGGTGGAACTAGTGGAACTTGCTCCTTAAACATCTCCCGTACCTTGAAAGCTCTCTTAGAGTTCCTATAAGTTGGTTCTGATTTGACCCCTCCCTCCCCCAAGTCCAGGCTTGTAACTCAGGCGGATCATCCAGGAAATGAGGTTTCTCACTCAAACACAGATAGATCATTATAGCACTACAGCCAACACACATTCTTTTAATGAAAAACCTGCCTGTGGCCATAAGGTGGCAGTGCCAGTGAGCAGAAATAATCAAAATAAGATGTGTTGAGGACATTAAATCATAATGATTCCAGCGCAGAAACTGCAGACAGCCATAATTTATTTCTGATTCATTCCAGCGGAAAGTTCTCGCTGCTCCTCTTGCTATGTATATGTATAACCAGGATACGCAGCGCAGCCTTTCCCCCCCCCCCTCTCTTTCCAAGAGCTCATCAAAGCCCATTACGCAAAGGGTTCGCTGTTAAGTTGCCGAGCTGAGCAAATCAGACCTTCCCTGTGGATGTACAAATGAGTCAAACGACCTCCAAAAGTATGCATCTTAAAATAAGGTTGAGCAAAACAGCAGATCTCTATGGCGATTAGGGTGGGTGGGGGAACATGCAAGCATTTCAGGAAGAGAAGGGCTTGACAACAGAGACACAGAAAAGTAGAGGGCTCCTGATTCCAAATGGAAGTCTATCCAAGAGGCATATCCAAGGACAAATTGGGCTAGATCTGAAAAGCACAGGAATTTCCCACATAAGTGGACTCATTGTCCCCTCTCCTCCTTATTCAACCCTACTTTCTCTCCACAGCATGGAAGTAGTATATTACATGAAATATAGTGTCCTGTAAACAGTTACTTTTTTGGGTGGGGAGAGGCAAAGTCATATTCCAAGGACAACATAATGAACAGCGTTGCACACATGTTAACATATGTTTTCTAATTACTTTAGAAAAGGGCATTTTAAAGCATTTTTTGAGTTATTTTGATAGGACTTTCCCTGAATCCTCTTATTGGTTGAAGGATTTGTTACAAAGTAATGAAGACACAGAAAAGTAATGAACTGCATAAAATATCAGGTTACTTTTCAACATTCTAACTAGGAACAGCAACATGTTGGTTTGTTTTTCATGCACTAACACCAATCAATAACAGTGAATTATTTCCAAAAGCCATTTCCCGATGTTCTGAGAATACACCATCTTGGCACATTTTCAAAAGCTTTTCTCAAACATAAGATTCAGAACACGTGTTACGTCAAATGTGTATTTTCTGCTATTATAACCCTTTAGGGACACGATTCCTTCTAAACGCCATACCTGAACAATCCTATTTTCACGACACCTGTGCTGACCAATCGATCACAAAACAAAAAGTATAATCATATCTATTGTGTGAGTCAAGCCTTTGTTAGAATAAACTGGTGTTTTGTTTTGTTTTTATCGCTGAAGAGATTTCAGTTTCTAATGGCATACTACCTACTGGATATCATTTATGCTGAGCCTAAGTTCCTTTGACTGATTGATCTATATGTCTATACTGCTCGTTATCGCAAATTGCTATGCCTTAGAACAGAGTATTTCTCCACATTCTGTACTGCCTGGATTTTTACCCTAACATTAATTGGTTTTATGTTTTACAGTATGTATTCAGTGCAAGGTGATGGTTTGAACTTTTAGTGGCATCAAATTCCTGTCTAATATTCTCCCCACCCTGACCCTGACAACTGAACAGAACATTGGAATGTCTAGAACCAGTATTTCAGAGTGTGAAAATGTCCACAGGTGTTCCAGAGAGCCATGATGAAGGCGGGGCAGATATGGCAACAGCCCTTGGGCAAGCAAAGCTAAGGGGCATACATGGATCTGTTACCCAGACTCTAAAACAATCCCACAACACCCTGATCTGAAAATATAAGGAGGTACAATTGGCTACATTTGCCTTGATCACAAAATCAACTAGTGTTTTTTTTTCTGTGCCTTCCTTAAATGTCTTCAGGAATAGCTTAGTCCTCCAGCATCTTAGTTTGTGGGCCCACAATGATCCACTCTGTTTCACCGGATTTAAGCAAAAAATATTATCTTGCATATACAGTACATTCCTTCTATATATTTTCAGAGAGTTAGGAAAAAAACAGCTCAAATGTATTGATGCATGACCAAGAAGGCATGTGTAGCTGTAGGGGGTTATGAAATATTTCTATTTTGCAAACAAACCTGTCTTGCTGTCTCTGGGCTCTGCCTTGAGATCTAGAAACTTATAAAAGTGCTTGAGAGCAAAGACAAAATCAATGAGCTTTGCCAGCTCCCATAACAGGGGACAGACTTAAGGGAAACAAATACACACACCTAAAAACAAAACAAAACAAACAAAAAGGCACTGACTGTTAAGTTTGAAATGAACGTTTGAACCAGCATGACCCAGTGTGGCCTAAAAGCTGTCTTAGATCTGGGAGCTGTTTTGGGAGCTGTTTTTGTGTCCATTTATGGCACAAACAAGACGTGTTTGATCTCTCAGCCAGGTGATCAGAGGTGGTAGCTGATAAATGAAGTGACATCAGTGAAATTAAATTAAACTGCTGGAGACAAAAGTGTTCTGGGTTCTAAACTCCTTTCCTGGTTAAGAGATCAGAAGACTCAACAGCTTGGTTGAACCAGATTCAGGTGCAGGTACACAGATGCACACACACCAGTGAGCTTTAATGGCTCTCTGTTCCATATATTCAGGCATCCTGTTGGGCGGTGGGGAGGGGGGAAAATCCACTGTTCAGAGACTTCTTTGTACACCAACACTTCTGTATTCAGTGTGTTTGCCATTGCAGAATGCAAGTTAAAATAGACACATCTTGATTTGCCCCTCACAGCTCAGAAAGGTTAACCTTGTGGCTTCCCCCCTTTCCTCCTCTGCAACTCACACACCAGGTACCTGAGAAGTACTTCAGAGCTATTTCTTTCACTGGAAGCTGCCTTCAGTTTCTCAGGGTAAAGAAAAGCTCCTCTTTTGTACAGATGCCTAGATTTGGGGGTCTCTGGAGGTCAGACCAGTTATGATGTGGAACAACAACAGCCATGAAAATAAGTTCTGGAAGTGGTCTTTTCAGACAATGGAAAAGCAATTATTCTTTTGATATTATTCATTCTACCACTGATTAAGAAGACAGATTTACGGCAGTGTCTATGTCACTCCCACACTATAACAGAATTACTAAATTCTGCTACCATACACAACTAGTTTTGACATATTAGACGCATCCCTCCTTTTTTTCCTTAATAAGGTTTTCTAGGTAGATCAGTCATATTTCTGTTTAGAAGGAAATTAAAACATTATTCATGTTTGTGTGCACATAAATGTGTACCCCAATTTTCAATTTAAAAACCAATCCACAAGGGCATAATCAATAACATCAGTCAAACATATTTCTAAATTAAAACAACAGTACAGAAAATAAAATCGAGCAAGATAACAGCCACGGTAAACAAAAGCAGCAGCAGTGTAAAAATTAATGAGAGTACCACATTAAATAAATGTAATTTTTTTTCCAGTGGGGATTCAGACAAGTTTTTTTTGCTAAAACCTGAAAATGTAAAAAGGTTTATGTACAAAAATGAAAGAAGGGAAAAATCTTAATCTGGCCAAGAAAATCTATTTCAGGAAGGATATTCATAATCAGGTGACCCATTTCATAAACCACCCATTGTGATGACCCCATTGATGTCATTTTAATAGCAATTTTAGTGAATGGAAATGTGTGAGATGTTTCGGTTCACCTGCAACCTTACTTGGTTGCATAATTTTAGATCTCTTCCCAAGCAGTCTTCAAAGATGACCCAAGAAAAATGCATTGCAATAAAGTAGAGGTGAGCAACTTTGGCCCTCTAGATATTTTTTGTTGGGGTGGGAGGAACTCTAGCTCCCAGAATTCCTTACATCACCTTTGTAGGACTGATGGGAGATATAAGCCACAAACATTTAGATGACTATGTCTGTGACTAGACAGTCAACTCCGTAGAATTCCAGTCAGCCATCTTTTTTTGATAATACATTATAATCCTACCATCTTCTAAATTATGAGATTGAGTGTGCACTTACCCCTTTATGATGAATAATTTATGAGGTATATCTCTGTTGAGTGGTTGTTTGTTGACCAATGGGAGAATTTGGGGGAGGAGCCTGAGTGGTTTTAAGGCTCAGCTCAACACTGAATTGTCAGATAGGGACTTACACTAACTGAGAGTCTGATAGAGAGTCAGATAGGGTCTGACTGGAAGGAATGTCTTACGAGGAGCAGATTAGGGAGCTGGGAATGTTTAGCCTTACAAGAAGTCTGAGAGGGGATATGATAGCTAAATATTTGAAAGAATGTCATATTGAAGAGGGGACTGGTTGATTTTTCATGGCTTCAGACACTAGGATTTGGGACAGTGTGGTTTCAAACTATAGGAAAAGAGTTTCAATTTAAACATTAGGAAGAACTTGTTTTTGTTTTGTTTTTTTAAATTGTAATAACCTTTATTAAATTTATACAATAAACATCCAATCGCTCTTTTTAGTCATGACACATATCACTGAGGTTATATATATATATACAGAATCATCATTCTAACCCGTTTCGAACCTCTACCCAGGTATAGAATGAGCTCCAGCATTGAGCAGATTTACACTCCTCCTTCTCTTTTAAGTTTGTAAGTTAATTAGAGATGGGCACGAAATGAAATTTTAATTTGTTTCCTTATTCGTTATTCATTTCATTACCTAACAAAATGAATAACGATCCAACCCATCAAAGAAAAACGAAACAAAAAGTTTCATTTTTCATCCCCCCCCCACCTTGAAGCCATCTTCTCTTCTCCTCACAGGGGCCAGGGTCAGGAGGAAAAAAATAGCAGCTAGTGCCTCTCAGCTGAAAAATGCAGCCCCTGGGGCCACCTCGTTGGCGCTGGGGCAAAAAAAGCAGCAGTGGGAGTCTCCCGCTGCCCGACCCAGCTGCAACCGGGGCTCCGGAGGCAGAGGCAGGACAGTCAACACAACAATATTACATTTTAAAATTCTTATGAACCCGAACCCAAAACGAACTGAGGGTGGCCCCGAAACAGAACCAACCGAACCATAGGTTTTCTGTTTTGTGCCCACCTCTGATGTTGATATATCCATGGTTGCACAGTCCAAAATTTTATCTATCACCATTTCATCCATTGATGTCTAGTCTGTTTTCCTTGCTGCTGTGAGCACATGCAACACCAGTTACTTTCTTTAATTCCATTATTTTGGGGGGAAATTCCTAATAGGCGCAGTTCTGCTTTACATTTTAGGTTTTGTTTTGTCATCTGCCTTAACCAGGTGAATAGCTTAACCCAATAACTCCTAGCTTTCGCACAAGTCCACCAACAGTGATAAAATGTACCCTCCTCACTTTTACATTTCCAACATTTACCTAAAAAGTTGGGATACATTTGCCCACTGTACCATCATAACTTTAATTTCTTCAACCTTCATTTCATAATCCAGCAAGTATTTATATAGTCACAGGAAAGGCTGTCTTGAAAGGAAGGTTTCCAAGTTGAGCATTACCTTTTCTGAAAGAAGGGGAAAGACAGCAGGAGTTGTGGTATGCCAGGCGTGTTCAGTGAGGCTTACTCCCACCTGAAGGTGGTGCAAAAGTCAAAACCACCTTCTCCCAGCCTTTGGGATGGGCCCTCCTTCTCTTCCAGCAAACTCTGTGACAGGTGGAAATGAACAGAGCCAGGTCAGAGTCCCAGGAGAGGGATCCAACACAGAAATGGTGGATCCCTGGTTTACTAAAGACTACAGAGGCCAGCTCGGTGCCAATCCTGCTAAATTATGGTCTGCTGTGATCCTGAGGCCCTTTGTTAAAGTCCAAACTAACAGGAGATGCCTTTTTTTGTTTCAATAGGAGAAACACCATGTCTCCCCAGAGTTACTTCTCAGAGTTCACATGGGGTGAAGGTAACTTTCCCAGGTTAAGCAGCATGCAGTCCTGCCTGGATTGAAGTGTGATTCCCCTGCAAAACAGAGTCAGCCATCCACATTTCTTCTCTTTTCTCGATGAACCGCTGCTTCTCAGTTCTTGTTTTAACAAGCAGCCAGATTTTGCTTTAATGCCTAAAAGGAGTTAAACCACGAAGACACTTAAAGTAATGAGATGTCAAGTCTTTAACTAATGGGATTATGCAGCAAAGGATGCTTTAAAGAGGGCTTGGCCTAAGTGATCCTGCTTCTATAAAGACCTGATTATAGGTCAGCAGTTTAGACAGTGGACAATAGCCCATTTAAAAGCAAGGCACGGAACAATCTTTTAAAATCCAGCAAATCTAAAGAGGTTAATTTTTTATAGAATGGTTCTAATATATATTAATGAGCTTTCCAAGCCGCCCATATTTGATGTTTATTTGATGTGGCTGCAGTTATTTTTATCGACGGACTTATAAAGGCATATAGATAATTTTTAAAACGAAGCGAAACGAGCTCTGCTTTCTTTGTGTTTTAATTAGAAATAACTCTTTTTCTTGCAGGAGGAATGTGTGGGTTGTTGTGTTTAATGGTCACCCATTTCTAATCAAAGCCATCAAGAATTAGGACTGCATACATATCTTTATATTATTTAAAACAAAAACTAAATAAATAATATTTGTTTCGAGTCTCGTAGACAGATACAGTAAGCCCACGTGACTTCTGCAGGACATAATTCTGCAGATAAGCATAGTGTTGAGCCATGTCTAATATGTAAACGTGCTGGAACAAAAATGCCAGGTCAATATTCTGTGAAAACAAAGGCACCTCCTTTTTCTGCTCCTGCTATGCAGAATAGTTTTCAAGGCCTACGGTAGCAAAAGTTATCTGCATTTTGGTCCACAGAATCAAGGGTTTAGTTGAAACTAATTACCTCGTGAACTTTAAACATATTTGGAAACAGATTTGCTTGGGATCAGTGTTCTTGGGCTTGAAGCAGTGGATCCTCACTCAGAATCTCAGTGATGGCTGGTGGGGTGGGGGAGAGGCAATAATGGCACATACTGCCATTTTCCTTATTCTTTGTTGTAAGGTTTTGCTGAAGTGAAAACTAGAGGGTGAGGAAAGAGAGAAGGAGAAAACATGGCATCTGCAGTATAATAGAAACCTAACACTGACATTTGGATCAAAATCCTAGAATAAACCTATGGAAATGATTGGTGTTTCTTCTCTCTCTCTCTCTCTCTCTCTCTCTCTCTCTCTCTCACTCACTCACTCACTCTCACTCTCACTCTCACTCTCACTCATGCACTCACACACCCACACACACACCTTTTAAAATAATTTTAAAAGCCAAATTTTAAAAAAATAAATTGGTATGACTTTTTTGCCTTCATTGTTCTCCAAATCCAGATGCTTCCCTTTATTAATCTTTTAGATGTTTAAAACATGCAGAAGTCAAGAGACCACTCACATTTTCCGAGTATTACTGAAATGTATTACTGACAGAGGACAAAACAACAACAACAACCCAACAAAAATTAAATGCAAATTGCAAAATAATTACTGTAACTGAAAAAAAGGAGAACAATTTACCATGGAAGGATGACTCTTACCAGATGAGTTATGGGCCTGTTCAGATGACTGTTCAGTTTGGTGCTGATTCTTAATCAGCAACATTAAGGTTCTTCATTTGTGAAGATTCTTTGTCATCCAGGTGAGTTTATCTGAGTTGAGTCATGGCAACTGGACTTCTTTTCTTGAGAGATGGAAACATTTCACTACTCGTCCAAGCAGCTTTGTCAGTCTGTGGAAAGTTAGTGGCAAAGCCATTTATGTGTGGATTGAAAGCCCCTCTCTCAACAGAGGTGGGGGCTCAGACACAATCTGTCTGCTTCTTATCAAGCAGCCCTTTGCTCAATCCCCAAACAAATCAGAAGCACTTCACACCTCCACCAGCAAGGCTATAGCTAACAACTGATACTTAATTGGTGTTGGGAAAGGCTGCATAGGTGGGACTTTCATGCACCCTAGGTCATTGTCCACCTAATGAACAAATTCAGATCATGGTCCGCCTATGAACCTATTCAGGCCATTGTCCACCTAACAAGCCTATTCAGGCCAGGGTCATGTGAAATCAAGGTGAACTAGAAAATTGAGGACTCACTACTAACTTTCCTCAGACTGATGAAGCTGCTTGGATGGGTAGCGAAATGTTTCCATTTCTCAAGAAAAGAAGTCCAGTTGCGATGACTCAACTTCCAGATTAAGGTCCCTCATTCTCTCGAACCCTATTCACCCATCACCTTCCGGTTGTGATCACCATGCCCAGAGATGCATGATTAGCCTCTAGGCTCTGCATGTGGACAGCAAAATTGCTGCTCACATGAGCAAGGACCCAGGGAAACTAGGGTCCTTGTTCGCATTCCGAGCCAACATGTGAATAGGGATGTCTTGGCTTTTTAAAAAACACTTTGACACATGGAGCTAGTCGCTTCTCTCTATGAATGTTGATTATGATTGGATAGGCAATGATTGAAGAGGGCTCCAATGTCTTGGGGGATCTTTATCTTGAGACCAGACTGACAGCCCTTCAAAAAGGACATCCTGCCAAACAAAAAGAGGATTCAGCCTTCCAAATAGGAATGGTCCTTGTAAAGCAGAACCCATGGCCACTCTAAAATTTTAAATGTGAAGTACATATTACATGTCATATGTAATTTGGTTCTGAATAGTCTGTGCCTCTTTGAGATCTTCAGCTACTCTGGGCTTTTTTCCCCTATCAGATTTGGGTGAGACCAGCTTTCAAATTATAGCTCATTAAGCACATTGATTTGGTCAATGAAAATACTCAGGGATCCATCAGTTATGCAGCTCTTCTGTTTTCCCTGCAGAGATATCTGAATAGTGTTGATTTTGATGTGTCACATGGATTAGTGGGACTTTCCTTCGTGTGGAGACTACATGATCAAGATTTAACAAATATGTGCAAATATTTAAGCAGGTGGGTGGTGGGAACTTGGAAGGACAATTCAAATCCATACTTTTGTAAGACTGCTTTCTTTATTAATCATTTCCCTTAAATATTCAACAGAAAGGAATCGTAGTCTTCTGTCAATAGAAATAGAAGAAAACCTTTTCCTGATAAAGGTTTTAATCCTGGAAGTCTCTGTATGCTGCAACCTAGTGCATATCTTCCTATGGAGAAAAATAACAGTATTTCAGGGCATTTAAAGCAATATAATAGAGGCACTGCTGATTGTGTTACTCATTCTGCATTCTTTCTTTTGACTTTGCTTAACTAGATAGATTTCTGGTGTACAACATGCAAGACTTATTTTAGAGACAGCAGCCAGAATCCTGTTGTATCGGTACATTGGCCTAAGTACATGGCTGCAAGTTGTTATTAATTAACTAGCTGCCACTTTTACTCATTTTGTGTGCCAGTTTTGTGAATTGGTGCACAATGAGGAATACAAGCAGCAACTTCTTACTTAAATGATAGCAGTTCATCACTCCAAGTTATCCTCTTGCACACAATGCTGGTATAACAAGCCAACTGGATTCTGCCCAAAAGTGAGAAAAGAGTCTGGGTCATAGGCAATATTAACTCAAGGACAGTGATTAGCTATCACTTGGGGTCCTGTATCCAGTGGTCAACAGCACTGTTTAAGAAGAATATTGGCCAACTGGAACATTTCCTGATGAGCATGACTACTATACAAAGTTCCAATGTATGGAAACCTACCTGTATGAGGAACTGTTGATGGAACTGAGTACGGTTAGAAGAAATACCTGACAGATGTGATAGCCCTGTTCAAACATCTAATGGATTTGGGAGCTGGAGGAAGCCAGAGTATAAGACACTGACAGGTGGTGATTACTACAATTTAGTGGAGGGTGGTGGGCTATCAACCCACTGTGGGTTTTAATCTACAGTTTCTAGAAGCTGTTCCCAAAATAGGCTCACAAGTTCTGTAACTCTTATAAACTGCAAACAAAAAATGTGGTTTGGATTTACAGCTCTCCTGGAACTGGAGCTATCAGCTCTCACTGAGGTTACCAGTGAGAGATTTCAATTAAACATAGGACAAACTTCCTAGCAGCTGAAACCACTGCTCAACATTGAAACAGATTACCTTAGAAGGTGGTGGACTCACCTCCATTGGATAATTTTGAAAACACCCATGTTTACCACTGCAGAAAACACAAATGGCTGTGACCAGGGATGAGAGTAGAAAATAAAATAAATTAAAAAGAATAAAAAAGAAACAAAAAAGGAAAATAAACCCCATTAAATAGTAAAAGCTTTTCCTTTGAGGTTTTATTACTATATACCATTGATGAGGGTGGTGGTGGTGGAATGCATAACAATTCAAACTGGGGACCACTAAGAAAGAAACCAAAGGGTTGGTTTTTGTTGCACTCCAAACCAATATAATAGAAGCTGAAAGTCAAGGCATTCATGTTAACAACAAATGTTGACTCTGCCAAGAAAAAGATGAAATTGTGTCACACCTCATCTGTGAATGTCCAAAGATTGCACAAACAGATTACAAAATTAGATGTGACTGAGTGGCAAAATTAGTGCAGTGATCATTATGCAAATAAAATATACTGTAACTTGTCAGCTTCCAAAACCCCATGGGAATATCAGGTAGAGAAGGTGTCAGAAAATGACAAAGTCAAGATCTTGAGGTGTTTCCAGATGCAAACTGATACACACCTTGAAAACCACACACTAGACATCATCATCATTACAGGATGAAGAAATGGCTGGATCACTGGCATTACAATTCCAGGGGGCGCCAGAGTTGAAAATAAAGAATTAGAAAAACTAACAAAATAGAGAGACCTGGCCATCAAAACATCTCACTTGTGGATGAGACACACTTCAGTGATCCCCATAGTTTGTGGGGCTTTGAAAACAATGTCAAGAAATTTCACACAATGTTACAAGTAGTAGTCACAGATCTCAGAAATGACACCATCAGAACTATAAAACTGATAATTGGGAGCAGCACACATACTATGCCAATATTTAACAGATACTTAGGCTTTCGGTTAAATATTGTGTCTGTTATATAAGACCAGTCAATTTTTAAAATAATTTTGATGGACTGTGTCCGATATTTTTGAACAACAACAACAACTACCAAGTAGCTTTAAACCTACACTCCAGTTTCCACTTGATACATGTGAAGGGCATACACAGTGGGCAGTTGCTTTGAAGTTCTTCTGATAGTTTCAACAGTTGCTCTCCTGTCAGAATTCCAGGTTCAAATGTACAATGAGGCCGGTCCTAATTAAACCCTACCATGACATATGTGCTCAGAATCAAACTTGAAAGGAAAGCCTTTGTTACCAGAATGATAAAATCTTCCTTCGTGGCCTTTCTAATATTCTCACAAATTGCCCTCTTTAGATTTGATTGACAGCTCAAGCCATTGCTGTTTTGACTGTGAATGAGGCTCAAGTGCCTTGATAGAAAATGGACATTTTACTGAAAACCTCTCAGTGAGCACTTCTGGACTTGGCTCCAACGCGCATGGGAAATCAGGTATAAAAGCAGCATCTCAAGGAGCAAATATGGGAGCAGACTTAGAGGAATTTATAATTGATCCGCAAGTACTTGTTATACTGAAAATGCTGCCATCTTTCTTGATAGCGTTTGCTCCCTAAGCAGATGAGTTGTAATTTACACAAAGCTGAACTAGGCAATTCTGATTTAATAACTCTGAAACAAACTAGCAATATTTGACCTTCATAGCAGAGTTGTATTTCTTTGGAATTACATTAGCACAATTAAATAACATCACAAAATGGTATTTTCCAGCCAATATTCATTTCTTATTATGTTCCCAAAGTACAACAATCTCAGTTTCATTATTTTTACCTTCAGATTTAGTTCAGGCTTAATTTGATCTTGTCTGTCTTTTTGGCACCCCAATATGATGCTCTCCTCCAGCATCATACTGTATTTCAAGCAAATTTATTTATTTATTTATATTTATATTTATATACCACAAGACTTTCCCAAAGGAACTCAGGGCACTGAACAATGTTAAATATGCAATAATGAGAAAAGGGAAAAAAGCAAAACAGCTCCACAATAAAGAGCATATAAAAGTGTCAGAACCGAATGAGATAAAAATGCAAGTAAAAAAAATACAAAGATACATGAATGCAAAAATGCAAGAGGGTCGCAAATAAACAGATGGAAAAACAAACAACAGGACAAATCAACCTCTGATCACTGAAAGCGGCCTTAGAAAGTCAAGTTTTTAACAGCTTCTTGAAGGCTACAAGGGGCTCAGTAGTCCTAATTTCACTAGAAAGATGGTTCCAAAGTGTTGGTCCCTTCACCGAGAAGGCACGGTTCTGGGTAGACGTCTTGCAAGCCTTCCAGAGGGTGGAGACCTGGAGTGAAAGGGACTGCAATGTTCTGCTGGGGTGGGGTGACGTTGACCTGAGGATGACACGCTCCATCAGATATTCTTGTCCCAAGCCATGGAGGGTTTTGTAAATCAAAATCAATACCTTCAACCTTATTTGGGAGGCAATGGGTAGCCAGTGCAAGCAAGCCAGAATGGGGATAATGCACACCAACCACTAGTCTGGCCGACACATTCTTCACCCACTGCAACCGCTGAATAAGGGTCAAGGGAAGCCCCACGTAGAGAGTATTATCCTCAAGATGACCAGCCCTTGCACAACCGTCCTTAAGGGCGAATTTGGGCGATTAGCCTATGTTGGTAAAACGTTGCCCTGGAAATGGATGCCCCCTGAGATTCCAGGGACAAAGCCGGATCCAGGATAACACCCAGACTCCACACTCTATCAACCAGCTGGAGGGAAGTCCCATTCAAGCTGGGAAGAGGGCCTCAATATCCATTCCCCCCCCCCCGGAACAGTACCTTGGTCTTCTCCGGGTTGAGCCTGAACCTCTTAATCCTGGTCCACTCCAGAACCGCATCTAGGCAACAATCAAGGGTCTGCACAGCCTCTGCTACAGAGGTGGAAAAGTAGAGACAGAGCTGTATGTCATCAGCATACAGTTCTCTCCCCCCCCAATTTTGCGGTTCATATATGAAATGCAAGACCCCTTGGGGCAAGCTGCTTGGGCCCGTTTGAGGTCTGTTGCACTTACCCCAGGCCTAGTGCTGCCCTGAGCAGGCCTCCAACAGGCTTCCTGGGTTTGTTGGAGGCCCCAGAAGTGGCTTTTAGCAAACCAGAAGTCACTTCTGAAAAACCAGAAGTCACTTCCAGATCGCTGGAAACCACTTCCGGGGCCTCTGACAGGACCGGGAAGCCCATCAGAGGCTCATTTGGGGCTTCACCAGGCCTCAGGTAGTGTAGGAGGCCCCAGATAGACCCCCCAGTCCCAACCCAACCCAGCAGCCACATATTGTGGATTTTCCATTATCGCGAGTCGGGTTGGTTCCCTAACCCCTGCAATAGGCAGGGGATTACTATACTGATGACAGCAGACCCAAAAATCTCTGAATGACTTCAGTCAATGGCCTCATGTAGATGTTAAAGAGCATGGGGGAGATCGCCGACCCCTGGGGCATCCCACAAGCGAGGGACCACGGAGCCGACAATACTCTACCCAGATTGACTCGCTGGACATAGCCTCGGGGGAAAGAGCGGAGCCAGCACAAAGCTAGGCCACCAATCCCAACCTCCATTAGCCTGCCGAGGAGGATACTGTGGTCGACAGTATAAAAGGCCGCTGACAGATCAAGAAAGACCAGCAGGGTAGAACAACCCCTGTCAACTCCCCTCAAGAGATCATCTTGCAGTGCGACCAGGGCTGTTTCAGTCACATGACATGGCCAGAACCCAGACTGAAATGGATCCAGGATGCGATCCTCCTCCAGGAATGACTGGAGCCACACGACAGCGACCCGCTCCACCACCTTGCCCAAAAAGGGAGCATTGGCTATCAGATGATAGTTGTTCATATCGTCCATAGCCAAGCTAGTTTTTAAAAGAACAGGCTTTACCACTGTCTCCTTCAGGCGATTGGGGAAAACCCTGTCCCTGAAGGAAGCGGAGGCAATAAGCGATGCCCATTCTGCCATGCTCCCCACTGCAATCTTAATCAACCAGGGAGGGCAGGGATCAAGTGGAGAAGCCGCTGGCCAGCAATGAGCCAATGCCCTCAAGACCTCAAGAGATGTTACAGGCCCAAACTCAACAAAATGAGGAAACTGAGGGGGTGCAGCAAGTGAAGATACCGCTGTGTATCTTCTGTTCTTCTGTATCTTCTGGAGTCCAGAATGGAACAGATGGCTTCTATTTTATATTTTAAATGGGCTGCAAATCTCACTAGTGAAGTCACCCGCCTGACCAAGATTGGTGAGATCACAAACCACCCAGAACAATTCTGCCTGGTGGTTCATGGCCTCACCAATACGCAGGGACGTATAAGATCTTTTTGCGTCCCTGATCGCTCAAACATAGCACCTGGTCAGCAAACAAACCACAGCCTGATTAGATGCCATCCAGTCATTTCTCCATCTGCTCTCATGTCTCCTCCGCTCCTGCTTCATCACTTGCAGTTCAGCCATAAACCATGGTGAGGAGTGGGCTCGGCATTGGAGAAGGCACTTGAGAATGATCTGATCAACAGCCCGGGTAGCCTCACCATACCACCTTTCCACCAGGTCATAGACCAGATAGTCATGTAGGCCGTCCAGCAAGTCCCCAAAGGCGTCAGAGAACCCAATAGGGTCTAGAAGCCTCCAGGGATGAGCTGAAACATTTTCCCCTTTCAGCTTTCTTCACTGTTCAGCCTTCACACCTGCACATAATAAGTGGGAGTACAATAATGTTGGTGGCCTGGGCCTCCACTGACAGATCCTTCATTACTGTCCTTCCAAGTCTCAGTCTTCTTCTGCTTTCTTGACTGATGTCTCCTTTTGGATTGCTGATTGAGCTAAGGTATACAAAATCTTTAACAATTTATACCTGGTGCAGAGTCCAAATGGCAATTTAATCATAAAAACCAACACTTGAACAAGTCTTGTACCACCGAACCATCGATTCTGGCTTCACTGATACCCCAGACCAGTGATGGTGAACCTCTTACAGACCGAGTGCCCAAACTGTGATTCAAAACCCACTAACTTTTTGCAAAGTGCCAATACAGCAATTTAGCCTGAATACACGTGGCTGTGAAGGGGCGATGTCGAGTGCCCACAGAAAGGACTCCCAGTGCCACCTTTGGCACCCGTGCCATAGGTTCGCCAACACAGCTTCAGACTCTTCAAGAGGCTGCCTGAGCTAAACAACTATCTCCTGCTCTATGAGGGATCAACCCTGATATTAGACAGACCAAGGTGGTTGCTTAGGGTGGTCATTTTTGTGTAACTATATGCATTGAGTAAATGCTGGGAGTAGCTGATCCTGTGCAATGAAAGGTGTTCTTCCATTAGTACTGCTTTAGCTTTATCTATCAGCTTAGCCAGCTACTGAATGTCAAGTGGGGCATGGCACTTATTTGCCTGGATAAAAGAAATGATCAGTGGGGGACTCAGTATGTCAAGGCAGCCTTTTAAACACCTAGAATACTGCAATTGAAGCCAAGTCTGGAACATTTTGTTGTTGTTGTTAACTACAGACCCCAGAATGCTTCTGCCAGCATGGCTATCGACCATACTGGCTGTCAGCGTCTGACAGCTGTAGCCAAAGCATGAAACTTCACCAGGCTCTGACCTTTGCAGAAGGTGAGCTCAGCTTCGTTCTGATTAAGAATTGGGATTCTTTCAAGGGGAGGGAGAACTAGTAACTTAGGATACACTTCATGTACAAGAGAATTAATTTAGCCTCACACTGCTATCAAGGCGTCCTCTGCACATCTAAAGAAAAATGCCAGGCTTGGCCAAAGGAATAGAGTAGATCCTTTAAACAAAGTTGTGCGTGGAGCTGAGGGTTTACTATGAAAGCATTTTCTCCCTTTGATGTTCGTGGAAAGGGTGAGGGAACAGGTAAGGCATTTAACAATAGAGAGAAAGAATGCTTAAAATCAAGGCTCTGGATAAGGAATAGGTGGCGAAAGGGCCTTTTTATCACTATGATATGTAACTGAATGGGAAAAATAAATTGGAAGGATAGAAAGAGTTATTTAAAAATCCCTTTAGTGATGGTTTTTGTCAAGCAGGGCTTCATCTGTATTTTTCACAGGCTGTGAATCCAGTGGCTGCTGAACATGAAGTTAATTTTTGTGTATTTTAGTCAGCTTTATTGGATTAATATACGTATAACAGGACAAACTCTGATCTTATTTACACTGGTGGAGTAATCCCATCCCTACTTCCATCAGAGTAATCAGATCTGTAGCCAATGAATACCAGGAAATGCTTCACTATCTCAGAGTGGGATAAAAAGAGGAATCAAAAATCTATTTTATTTTCCATTTCATCTTTTCAATTTATTATCTTGAGAGATCACATATCACTTTCATGCCAGGCTTTTTGATTATCTCTTAAATTCAACAGAACACTTTTCTGAGAGTAAGCAAATGGGAAGAAGCAGTGAACTTGAAAGAAAGAAAGAAAGAAAGAAAGAAAGAAAGAAAGAAAGAAAGAA
>JAHTLZ010000274.1:1652009-1696656 GCA_023846285.1 Phrynocephalus versicolor | reverse complement strand
AAAGAAAGAAAGAAAGAAAGAAAGAAAGAAAGAAAGAAAGAAAGAAAAGAGGAATGGGACATTTGGGTGAGTGTGGGGGTGGGGTGGGCGGGTATGCACAATAAGAAATGGGAAGAGGCTGAAAAGCTGAGACCCAGCCTGGATCTTCCCTTCAAACCTGTTAACCTTTGGCTGCCGCTCCTTTCCTGCCCCTAACTGCCAGCTGCCTGACCGAGCAACATCCTCCATTTCTTTAAGCTCAGCCACCGCTCTGGCCAGCCGGTGGGAGACTGGGAGGCCAACACTGACCCAGTGACCCTTGATCTGGTGGAGGTGGGAGAAGCTGCAGGCTGGGGAAGGGGGCAAGCAACCCACTGACTGCCAGGGGTCCAGCCCTAACTTTAGCCCTTGGCTCTGGGAATCAAGGGCTGCACTCCAGGCCACACAAGGAGATCCTGCCTTGGCAGGAGCTCAGAATAGAAGCTGGACACTGGCAGCAACTCCAAGTGATAATCCTCCCTGTACCTCCACGGCCCTGGTGCTGTTGGAGAAAGACTCCCTCACCCCCATTTCCTGCCTTGGCCCAGCTGTCCCCCTAGGCAGGTCCATGGAGGGGAGACAAGTGAGGAAGCCGAAGACTGGCAGGTGGGCATGACGGCGGGCATGGGTGGCTCTTTGGAACCCCAGAGCAGAACCCTGGGTGCCAGGAGAGTGCCTTTCACCCAGGATAGTGGGAGGGCCAAGTCTTTTACCCTTTCCCCTCTCACCTAGGGTGTCTGCCCCCTTCCTGAAAATTTTCCCAAGGGGGGCACTTTCATTCTCCAGAACATGATCCCTGCCCCACTGCCTCCCATTCTTGGGGCTACCCTGACACCTTCGATGAGGTGCAAGAAGCCTCAGAGGGCCAGAAGGAGAATGCCGTCTCCTCCTGTTCTGAAAAAAGACCCCCTCCACCCCTTCCCACGGGGGGGGGGGGGGAGATCTTCTCATGCAGCATGGCTTCTCCTGACCTCGGACTGGCTCCATCACCCAGGTCTGGGGTCCACTTCTGTCCTGGATGGCCACTGGCAGGGGGAGGGGAGGGGAGGTGGAGCTTTTGGGTCAGGAGTGTGCTCCTTTCCCAACCCTAACCCCCAAGTGGCTGATTGAGCATCAGCCAAGTGCTGTACCACCACCACCACTGCCACATTCACCTGCCCTTGCTC
Source organism: Phrynocephalus versicolor (assembly GCA_023846285.1). Lineage (NCBI taxonomy): Eukaryota > Metazoa > Chordata > Lepidosauria > Squamata > Agamidae > Phrynocephalus > Phrynocephalus versicolor. The sequence continues at coordinate 1,695,472 of JAHTLZ010000274.1, read as the reverse complement.
GCTCACTTACTTCTCATTTCCTCCCTTCCCTCTTTCCCTCCACCCTCCTGCCCTTACTTCCACTCCCCTCGTACTGCCCTGCCACCTTGGCATCTGACACAAAGTCTCCCTTGCTTGAGAAGTGGCAGCGGCAGTGGGAGCAGGAGGAGCAGCCACCACCTTGCCTGGACAGAGCAGGGTGCCCGGGGCAGTGCACAAATGGCAGAGGGTGGTCAGCTGTGCCATGCAGGGCTCCCCCCGAGAAGCAGCAGTGGTGACGGTGGTGGGGCTGGAAGGCAGCAGTGGCCCAGTCCACTGGCAGCAGCAGGGGAGGAGGGGAGAGAAGGATGGCGCTTCCAGGCCTGTCTCGGTGGGGTGGGAGGGGCAAAGTGCATGGTGCGTGCGCGTATGCATGTGTCGGTATGTAGGTGCATGCATTATGCTTCTCTCCTTTCACCCTGGGCATCGGCAGCCAGAAGTTGACAGGTAAGTGCGAAGGAGGGAGGGTGGGCCAGCCAGCCACGGGCCAATCAAAATGGCCTGACGGGCCGGATCCATCCTGTGAGCCGGACATTGGACATGGCTGTTTTAATAGTTAAAGAGTTAGAATATCAGACTTTGGCCTATCTTTATTTCCACTGAGGTAGAAATATAAGCATAGAATGGGAAATTCTTTATAAAGAATGAGAATTTTTGTAGTCTTCTTGTAAAACGGGTTTTTAATCATGTGCCACAAATATTAGGGGATAGTTTTAAAAAAGGAGAAAAGGAACCAAAAAACAAAATGAAACCCAAGTTGGAGAAGTATTAAAGAAGTTCACACAATAGTTGATTAAAACATCTATATTTATATAGGCCTGTATTTTTTTTAAAAAAGAAGTGAAACTGGAAACAACTATAAGATAAATTTTCTCATACAGAAATACAAGAAAAATCTTCAAACTAATGCATGATTTATGATATGTCTTTCCAACACTGAAGAAAATGTTTTTTTAAACAATTCCATTGTCCAGTCGAGACTATTTACATCCTCCTTCAGTTAGACTCCACATAAAAGGAATGTAATTTAACAGTGCACGAACAACTCTGAGTGCTTAAGATATTTCTAAAATAAAATTCTTATAAATTAGAACTTCCGGTTAAATGAAACCCAGCACAAGGAACAACCATGTCATAGATATCAGTGAGGAATTATTCCCATTTACAGATGGACACAAATCATAAAAATGATGATTACTTTCAATTCACAATTCGTCAACAGTTATTGTTATTTGAATAACAAATTTCCTTGATGAATCGACAAATCGATTGCTTCATTTTTTGCCCCTAAATCCCTATACAACTGGGGCCCCAAACATCTAGACACACCAAAACGGCCGCGAAGCCGCCCTGATTCTCCTCTGTAATCCCTGCAACATTGGTGAAGTTGAGGGCTCCAGATTTCTCAATTATGCATTCCCAAAGAGGACCCCACATGAAAGTGGGCCCTAGACACCTAGAGACACAATACTTGCAGAGAAGCATATCCCAACTCTCCTCTACAGCCCCTCCAAGCCTGGTGAAGATTGGATTTCAGACATCTGAATTATACACCAACAAAGTGCCCATATAGGAAAATTCCGTTTAGCAACTGGCTTGTGGAAACCCATTCTGCAAAGCTTTTTCTTCTAAAGGAAGTCTTCAATAGTATTTGTTCCTATTGATCTGGTAGTTCTTAAACAGATTTGTTCATTTATTCATTCATTCATTCATTCATTCATTCATTTATACTGCCAGTCTAACAAACAGCTACTCTGGGCAGTTTGCAAACCAAATACACAATCAATTTATGAGGGTCATTGTGGTCTAGTTGATAAATTGTCTAGCTAGGATTTAGGAGACCTGAGTTCAAATCCCCATTTAACCATGAACATTTGCAGTAGTGAGGGAAGCAACCATGATAAAGGAACTCACACATTTCAGAAATCCTACTAGGATCACCATAAGTCATAGGTGATTTGATGGTACATAAACAATGTAACAAATCTAAGGATGGGCTTTTCTAAAGGTTTTTTTAAAGTTTGATATTTCAATTGTTTATCAATTCCGTAAGAATTTTTTTGTCTAATGACACTATCTTGTTGGTGGGGGGCACATTCTATTCCACCTATGTTGCACTGAGCAATTCTCCTGACTAACCAGAGACCAAGAGGACTTCTGCAACAATGTCCTTTGTTTTAGAGCTGGCATGTCCAAAGTCAGGCCCGGGAGCCAAATGTGGCCCGCTTTCAAATTCTGAGTGGTCCACAGCCTCTTCTCCCCACCAGCTCAGCCTGTCAGGCATCCCTGCCAGCTGGCCTCTCTCCATACCGGATGGAGACATCACCTTGCAGTTTTATAGTTTGCCTGCTCTCCCTGCCTCTGTCCATCCCCCCAGCCACTTGGCCAGCCTACCCCCCCCCCCCCCCGGCCCCATTGTTGCAGCGTCCTCCACGCCTCCTTGCACGTCCTAGAGGCTTGTCCAAAGTCCGGCCCAGGGGCCATATGTGGCTGAATGTTCGGCTCCCACACATTTTCACCTCACCAAATCTGGCCCTCCTTGTAAAAAGTTTTGACACCCCTGTTTTAGAGGATAAGCCCACAACGGCACCACGGTGAACTCGTTGATTTAGCCTTTTGAAACTCAGAGCAGTTACTTGATCTGATCCCCGCCCACTTTATCAAGGAATCACATCTGCACTTCTTTCTAAGAAAAGAAGAAAGCCCATGTTTATCAAGAGAAGTCCATTTCTGACAGGAGAGGTGAGAGAAGACCTAGTGCCTGGCATGTCAGACCTGCTGGCTGCTTCTTTCGTCCCTAAAGAAGAGGAACACAGAAGGAGCCTCACCAAAGAACATGTGAGATAATATAAATATATTCATGTGTCCCCTGGGCCTCAGCGGCAGCTTGTTGGGTGGCCCCTCCACTCAAGAAGCACCACTGGATTGCTCCTGAAACAAGCAAAGAAGAATCACAAAAAAAGAGCAAAAACAAGATGTCTCCTTGGAGAGACAAAATAAAGGTGTGAGAGGGAAGGAAGTGACATCAGAAAACTAAAGTTAGATTCAGTCTAAGATTGAAGGAAGGTCAGCACTGGTCAGAGAAGACAAAGGACAATGCTGGGGAACCTGAGGAAGACTTTGTTGTACTCTTCTTCACATATCTTCTTTGGTGTAAGCTACCATATTTATGGTCTATAACTCCCCATGTATAAGATGACCCCCAACTTTTCCAATGCAAAATTACAATTTTTCAACTGTGTGGTTCTCTCCTTGGTTTACTTCCATGTATAAGACAACCGTCAATTTTTGGTCTAACAATTTGAGATAAAAATATAGTCATGCATGGAAAAAACACTATAAGTAGAGATGGGCATGAAATGAACTTTTTTGTTTCCATTATTCGTTATTCATTTCATTACGTAATGAAACGAATAATGAACATTGTGATGAAATTGGAACGAACCGAACAGAACCACGAAAATTAGGTTCGTTACATTTCATTTTTTGTTAATGGCGACGTACAATGAAATGAGCTGTTTTAAATGTTTAAAAACATCCTGGACATCCATAAAAATGCAGCAATAATTATTTATACTGTCTGATAATACCTACCGGGGGGGTTGGGGTCCTTAAAATGTTTGTTTTTGTCTTCTCCCATCGCGATGTATTTTTCTTTTCCCTTTAAGGATGACAAAATGGTTGTCGCCAGCCACAAAATGGAGGCAAGCCATGTGATGGGATCATGTAATTCTTGGACAACTTCAACCAATAGCATGCCCAGGTTGCAGACTGGGCGGGCAGGTCTGGCAGCCACAGAGGGCATAAAAAGCTCTGGCAGCCCCCGTCCTCCTTGCAGTCTCAGGTGGGAGTTAGGCTGGGATTGCTGTCTCTGCGATTCGTTATTTTCACTTTAGGCCAGCCAGGCAGGGGTGTATCTTTGTGTTCCTGCTGGCTGCAGCCTGGCTCTTAGGGGAGAGAAAGAAGAGATTTCTCTCTAGCTCCAGTCCTGCAGCCTCCCTGTGTGTGTGCATGCATACCTCTCAGGAGTACCCTCCCCTGCCCCGCAGTGCAGTCACTCTGCGGCTGCCTTGCACCCTGGGCAACGCCCACTGCTGCCTTTGCAGCCTCCCTGCATACCTAGTCTATACTGTGTCTCTGCCAGCATCAATTTTTTTAGTGTTTTCCCTCTGGTCCGGGGCATTGGGGGACGCCTGCACACGGAAATGCTTCAAAAATCGCGCAAAAAGCCGGTAAAAATGAAAAACAAAAAACAAATAAATGAAAATGAATTTTTACAAAAATTCACAAACAATGAAAACAAACTGAAATGGCCCCCTCAACGAAAAACAAAAAGCCAAAACACCATTTTTTTTTATTTGTGCCCATCTTTAACTGTAAGTTGAACCCAATGGATTCCAAAACTCAGTGCCCTCTTGAAGCATCGCCTCCAAAGCTCAACTACTCACACAGTAGGTTGTTGAGTAAATGGTACCAGTTCGCTGGACTCTGCTTATAGCCTTTTGTAAGCTGCTATGCAATTGAGTGTCATTACAGTCCTGTCTTAAAATAAGCAGCCCAGAGGAGCACCACATTTATGTTCCACTTTCTTCAACCAATCTTTGATTTTGTTTAAATCATTCTTGGTTTGCTTTGATGTTCTTTGACAATACAGTCCTATGCACATCTAGTCAGAAGTATCCTGCCCTGCATTTAGCGGGGCATATTCTTAGTCAAATATGAATGGAAATACAACCTAAAATGGGGAATGTGGTATGTATGTGTGGGTTTCATTTGGAAATAAATATAAAGATGCTGGGTTTTCTTTTTAGAAACCAACATCTCAGATAACTCAATATATGCTCCCTTCTACTTGGCAGCATGCCACCACCTATCTCTTCAGAGTCAAGGCTATCTCGGTGAGCAAAGAGGAGTGAGATAATATAAATGTCATATCTTACAGGCAATGTGACTGCCTTGTGCATTAGTTTTGTAGTTCTGTAAAATCTGCAGTGCTTTCAGCTCCTGCCCAGCTCCTTCTGCTGTTTTCTGTCCTTGAATCCATTCTCAGGGTCTCGCTGTACTCTCATTTGTCTTTGCTGTGCATCTAATGTCTGCAAGAAAAAGTATAACTTAAAAAATGTTTCCCATATGAATAAGCTGTAATTAATAATGAGAGGAAAGTATTACTCGAGATTTCCTAATATTTAATCTTCCCTGCCCTAAAGGGTTCTGAGATTGGTGGTATAACAAACAAAACGAAGTCTTATGGCACCTTTAAGATTAAGAGATTTATTTGAAGATGGATTGATGTGAGCTTTTGTGGATGAAAATCTACATCTTCAGACACATGGTCTGGAATCCTATTAGTTATGCCTCCTGGCATAACTCCACCAACATAAATCTCAGCTGGGGATTGCCAGAAGTTAAAAAGTTAAGGTACTCCAGTCACACAACTTGGCATGCAACATCAAATGCTTATGCTCACTTTAAAATTACATGGCAATTTGAAGCTGAAATTTACATGGACTGAGTTATGCGAGCACAAATTTTCAACCATGGAATACAATGCATAGGGCAGTAAACAATGTTGTGGGGATAACAACCAAGGAGCATGTTATACAGATGCCATCAATGTACATAATGTGGACTGAAAGTAGTAAGCTAATGCAGAGCATCTGTAGGCCAATACACAACACCCCAAATCATTTTGCCTAGGTATTTTCTCTATTGTATTGTATTGTACTGTTTAATTTGTAAATATTCTGCAATGCCTATGAGCCACACAATAAAATTCATATGATGATGATGATAATTTTGCTTAGGTACACCTGACACTTGCAGTGGCTTCTGATTGGCAAATAATAAGTCCACACTTGGAGTTTTGGGTACCTGACAAGCCAGTGGGTAGTTGCAAACTTGAAAGTCCAAGTGGACATTCGTCAAGTGCCTGGAAGAAGCTGCTGGAAGTTACACAGTTTTCCTCCTGCAGTCACAACTACACAACAGGATTTTAGCCAATGTTGAGGCTTTTGCCGCATAAATGTTGATACAATAAAATATGTTCACATGAAACAGTTTTGTGCAGAGTCCAGACTTTTACCCCCCACCCCTCAAAATGCAACAGCCTCTGGACTATAATTCCACCAATAGTGAAATCCATTAATAAAAAGGCTGCGATTAAAAATAGTTATTGATAAAACTGTTGCACTGTTAACAAAAAGCCATCAATGAAATAATGCCAAAAATACAAAAAAAAGATGTATATTGTGCAAAGAACCCTCCGAACCTAAGCCTCTAACTCCATATGAAAATTTAGGGATACATACTGCTTCAGCCACCTTCATCTCTCTTTAAACTCTTTTCTGCAATAGCTACTTGAAATTAAGGATAATCAAACATACATCTATTGCTTTCATAAATACTGTAGTTGTGATGTCAACTCAACCTTGATATCTCCTACTTAATTTGGTGAGGAGATTTTTAGGCCCTGAAAATATTTGGGGCCAGCACATATAAAGCAAAAATTTACATAAAAGTTCTATATGTTAATTAATATCTACATATACAAATTCAGAAACAATTACTAGATTCATTCAAGGCTTACCAAAGGTGACGCCAACCAACTTCTAATCTCTCATCATCCCAAATCAGCAGTTCCTCATCAGTTATAATTAATTGGAAAGATTGTGGGGGAAAATACAAAATAAAATAAAATATTTTGTTAATAAGAGGGGGAAGAAAAGTTTTAACCCTAACACCTCTGTGCACCTAAAGATTATGCCATCTGGAACAAAATAAATAGGAATGTGTTAATCCCAGAGCATGTCAAGGAAAAACCATGAGATCACTGCTGATTCACATTGATCACATTCAAAGCAAAATGCTCACAATTCCATTAGGAGGAGCTCAAAATATTGGTTCAAAATCTGAAAAAAACAGACTCAGTTAAGCTCCTGAATATGAATCACAAAGAAGACTAGGGGATTTGCAAGATATTGGAGCTGAGAGAGGTTCCTGCTGTGAGGATTATATCATTTTCTGATGGTAAGCAATTCCTTCTTCTAATGATGGATTATCTGAAATGTATAATTTGACCCTCAAGTTGCCTCAGACACTTCAGTGGTTGCTTTTTTACAGGACCAATGTGTTTGCAAAGCAAGAATTAAAACATATCCTGCAATTCTTTCCTAATGTACTCCAACATAAACACTATTAAATGTAGCATCATTTGTTTAAGGACCTAACTACATATGAAGTTAATGACATGATTAGGATTTTTATTATTAGCTTCTTTACAATCAAATACCAGACCTATAGGGAAGACAGGAGTCACTGGCATAAAAGAGCAGATGTAGAGGAGAGCTAAAGTGTCCGTCACCAGAATTACATCCACTACCACCTCTACATGCACTATTGTGCTTAGAGTCCAAAGTAAGGAACAGTTGTGCTGGTGCCCTGTTTAGTAAGAGACAGAACTGTGAAAAAGACTATCTTGCGAGGTTCTGATTCTGGTTTCGCCGCAGTGAGACACCTTGATAAGCTCTCCAGTTTATCAGGCTGAATTTCTCCAGATAAACAGGACCTGAAAGGGTAAGTCCCCCTTGGAATGGGGGCGGGGGGGGGGTTGAAGAAAGGCAGCATCTGGGGGCTGTGAAGAATTGTGGCAGCAAGCTTCGTAGCTTCAGAAATCGCCTTATCTCTCCTGTTGGGGGAAAGTCCGTCGGCCATCATGGTGACAGTTCAAACTGCGTGCACCAGATAAATGTAAACAACTAGATATTTTGGAACTTTACTGCTGTAACTAAGATTGTATGCTTTCCCCTATTTTTCTTTTTTATGTGAGCTTCATCTTGGACACTTTTTTCCCTGCTTCAATAAGTACGAATACCCCTCTTCCTGAGAAGGCGGCTATAAGTGTGTGTTGGGAGATTAAACTTCAAGAAAGTATTATTTTGAACCTCTTACATTTATATATTGTTCTACCGATCTATTTACCTGGCTGGGAGAAGAAAAAGGAAAAGAAAATCCCTGGCTTCATAAGCTGGAACAGAGCATTCACTTCAATCTGCAGGTTTATGGGCTCTTTGCTTGGGAGACAAAGTCCTCTTCAGGAACAGAGGAGAGCCTCAATCTTAACCTTGTTTGGAGCACGGGAGAGAGTTCTGAACTGAAGGTTTCTGCATCATGGGATAGACTGACAGGGAAACAACTTATGAATCCCTGGCTTAATGAAGCAATCATATAAAAAGCTATTAATGATTATGATGAACTAAAATGATATGGAAAATGGATAACAGAAATCTGCAAACCAGCCTGAAACAAAGTTTTGTTCTAGCTAGACATGATCATGTGATAGAAAGCTGTTAAATTTTTTACCTATTATAAAAAAACACAAATAATACAGATTGAGATTTCCATTATATAGTATTTTAATTAAATAAAGTTGATTAGCCACCTGAAAATTTACTATCAGGATTGAATACTCTGTTAAGATTTGATGGTCTTGTTCAATGTTGCTCCAAGCTGAAGTTAATTGTTAAATGTGAAAATAATCTTCAATATCATATATTTACTAAATTAACTAGAAACTATTTTACGCAGTCAGGCAATTCACTGTGAATACCAGTTAAGACCATTGTTAACTATTGTTAACTAGATAGGCCAGTTTAACATTTTCGTTTCTGGAACATCTTATTAATTGAATATTTGGATATGAAAAATGAAAAATGGAATGTGGAAACCAGCCTGAGATGCCAATCTGTCAGATCTTTAAATGTTAGCCAGGCAAAGAAAGAGAGGGATTTTCCCTTTTAATACAACAAGAAACAGAGAGAACAAGATGTAATGCCTTATTTCTCTTTTAATAACCCATTGAGTATTAATCTTAGACATACAAGGTTTCGATAACTTGGTAAAATGTATAAGAATAGAGAAAATTTAAACAGTTGATGATGTCTATTATATATTTAAGGTTGTAGATTAGACAGACTAGTTTAACTTTGTACTTTACTATCTTCATTTCTTGTATTAAACAAAAATAGATGTAAGCATATACCTACTATATACTGAATTAGTCAAATATAATCTAAGCTGTTTAGTTAAACAAAGAACTAAGTTTTAGGATTCGGAATATTGTTAAGACTAAACTAGCTAATACAATACTGTAATCTATTGTCTGTATTTTTTGTACTAGATGAAGACAGAGATAAGCAAAGACAAACATAATATTGATGGAAAATATTAGAATAACATTAATGGGATTTTTAAATAAATATGGAAACATGAAAATAATCTTGTTTAAGATGAGAGGAGAATCATGAAATAACTAGGCCGATTTATTGGGGGGGGGGGAAACTCCTGATATATCTAACACGGCAGGTGATAAGCAATGTGTCTGTTTTTCTACTTTGTTGTTTTTAAAAATAAAAATATTTTTAAAAAAGAATATCTTGGACCACAATGCCCAGTGTCCACTAGTGATGCTAACAAAGTATTCTGGACATTGCAGCCACAAGCAAACCTACCAACCAACACCTCCAAGCTATGATTAAGCTATAGATCAGTGTTGGAGAACCCGTGGCACAGGTGCCAAAGGTGGCACTTGGACCCCTTTCTGTGGGCACCTGACATCGTCCCTTCACAGCCACCTGTATTCAGGTTAAATTGCTGTATTGACACTTTGCAGAAAAATTAGTGGGCTTTGAATTGCAGTTTGGGCACCATCACTGGTATAGATGAAGCTAGGGATACCCAGATGCAAGAGTCCTTCTGCAGTTCCTTTTTATATGAAGTACAGAAATCAAATACTGTACAGTTTAGGCAAGGATGTAAATATCCAGGCACAGCTAGGTGTTGAAGTGCCTAGCAGCAGCAACAGTTTTAGGACAGCAAAAAAATATGCATGGGAATTCCCCAAAATATTTTTCATTACCCACCAAAATCTAAAACCTAAGCCCAACTTTTAAATTACTCATTCAAAGGATGCTCCTGTTATTAATCCTGTGATCATTACTGTGAAGGATCAAAACCGATGTCAAATAAATGCCATGGGTACTTTTGAAATACTTTCATTTCCCACAACTTTTGCTCCCATCACTCACGAAAAGGGCAGCCTGGTGCAGTTTGCTCTCTTCAGTTACCGGTGCTCCTTACTTTCCGCTGCTGTCTCGGATCCTCTGGGAAAACCTCCGTCTTTGAGGCACGGTCTTCACCCATTTCTTTGTTCTTGTCATGAGGAAGGTTGCTATGCCAAGAATTTTGCCTCGCTGTTTCTACAGAGGATTTGACTGCAGGAAAAGAGGTCACATCCCAACAGGTTTCCCCAAATGCTGAGGGGTGAGGAGCACCTCACCAGAGAGAAAACAGACTGGATTCTTTTCCCAGTAAACCAATCATGGAATCCAAAGAAATGTCATATGACAATCAGGCATTGCTAATTAATTTGTAATTTGAATTAGCTTTCTTTTAGAGGGCCTCTTAGGTGAAGAAAACAGCTATCTCCAAATTTTTTTCTTTCCTTCTTGGTGGTAATCTCCCATTTTTAAATTTATTACAGCATTAATATGGTGATGATTACAATATCCTATAACTAGCCCTTACAAAACTCAATGGCTCTTTTGGATAGGGTTATTGTATTGTGTGACTGGAGCCACTGCCTTCACCTTCATCTACCACTTCACAACTGGAAATCTATAGGAAACAAAGAGAAAACTCAAGAACTCTTATTTCATGGAGTATATCCAGTTTAAAGGAAGTTATTCCTGCATTTCTCATGCCCTTGTCAATAATTTATTATCTTTCAAGGCCTAAAAAGTGTGAGCCAGTGTCCCTTATGTAGCTGTTCTGCTCTTAGCTAAGCAGATGTAGGCTTGATCCATGTTGCTGAATCTGTGGTGATTGTTGCGGATTTTAGAAGTAGGGAAACATTTCTCTATGCCAAAAGTAAACAGTGCTCATATTAAAGTGTAGTTTTGTTTCAGTAGAATTGCTTATCTCAATACATATGTAAACAATGGAAGACAAATTCCAGCCAGAAGCAAGTGAAACCTGATTGGTCCAGAAAGCAACATGTGATATTTTGGGCAGTCAAAAACTGCCAAAAATGTCACTTTTGTTGTTGTTCAGTCATTGAGTCATGTCCGACTCTTTTTGACCCCATGGAGTGGAACATGCCAGGCCTTCCTGTCTCCCACTGCCTCCCGGAGTTTGGTCAAATCCATGTTGGTTGCATCGATCACATTCTCTTCTGTCCACTTTTCCTTTTGCGTTCAATCTTTCCCAACATCAGGGATTTTTCCAAGGAGTCCTCTCTCCTCATGAGGTGGCCAAAGGACTGGAGCCTCAGCTTCAAAATCTTTACTCCCTGTGGGGAAAGCCAACCTGGAGGGGCTGTCAGCAGGAGAGTGACACCTGCACCGTGGGAAAGAGAGAGGGAAGAATGGTTGGAGAAGCAAAGGCAGAGGGATGAACGCAGAGCTGCTCAAGACAGAGAAGCACATAAGCGGGAAATGCTTGTTTGAATAGTCTGTGAAAATACTGGAGAAGGAGGTGGAGGAGGGAAAGGTTAAGGCAGAACCGGTCGAGGCGGGAAAGGAAACAGGGTGGGAAACCCTGACCAATCAGCAGTAGTGGAGGTGGGGTTTGGACAATGTAAAAAGGGGAAACCTTGTATCTTACCCCCAGATTGGGAGTGGTTTTGGATAGAGAACCCATGGACTGGCAACTGCGAACAGATGATGATGCCCCAGCCTGAGGCTGAGAGTTACTGGAGACATGCTCATCGCCAAGGCTGTTCTTACTGGGGAGAGTGGGAAGCGTGGGAATACAACCGCAAAAGAAAGGATCTCAGGCAAGAACTGGCCTGGGAGAAATGGCTAGCCAAGCTGAGGAAGGAGGAGAAAAGGACCGGGAAGATGTGTTTTGGGAGGGGTCTGACTTTGAGGGATGATTATCCCTCCAAGTCCCGCCATCAGAGACGACCTGGACCCAAGCCCACTATGGAGGTTGGGGTGCAAGCAGAGGAACCGAACCTCTACAAGAAGGAGGGGAAGGAAAGTGGTGGAACCAAATCTGCTCAAGATTAGAAGGGGACTTGGAACTGTTTCACACAACCCCTATGATCCGCTGGCCACTTAAATTCGGACCAGAGATCTTAGGGGTTTGTTGCTGTTCCTGTGTTCCCACCCCCTCCGCACTCCTGGCTGCTGTCTGCATGAGGGGAGGGAGAAAAAAAGAAAGAGAAGAATGCCGCTCACCTCTGTTCGGCACTGCATTCAGATCTCTTAAAGGGGCAGGGGGCAAAAAAACAACAAACAGAAGCGAGGAGAGCCTGGCACTCACTACGTTACATCCGCATCAGGAATTTTCACCCCCAGAGAGCAGGTACTTGAAAAGTGCGCTGGGACGCGCTTAGGTGGGCATGGTCGCACTTAATTTTTTGTAAACTCCAGAGCTGGTGGGGAAACAATTTTAAGCTCCGGATCTGGGAGCCATTTGCCGTGGAGTTTAGGGGTCGTGTGAAAAGGCCCTTGGACTTTTCTGTTTTTACCCCTTCCCATGAATCAAGAAATAACCCCTTTACTGTTAATGTTAATGAAGTTGGAACTGTTGTCAAGGACTGAGCCTCCGTTGTGGTGGAAGAACAAAATAAAACACCAGTTTATTCTTTGAAAAAAACACTTCTTTATTGGGATCAGAAGGGCGGGCTGCTTGAGAGAAGAAAGAACCCTCACACTCCCCTTAATGATTTCCCTTTCAGGATGCGCCTAGGGTCTGGTAAACAAATTCCTTATCCTATTGATATGTATATCAATAAGGCTGAGCCTTCCTCCCAGAGAGTATAACTTCCTGCTGGTCTTTATGTTCTGACTATTTGAGCCTTTGGTCCCAGGGCTATATTCCTAAGAGGGGCATTAGAAGGGTCAACCATGAGTGCTTGAATACTCGACTAAAGGCGAAGCAAGAAACAATACAAGAAGGGATGTAGCATAAAGAAAGGCTGTTTGTTCTGTGTTCCAGCCAAGAAGAAGTTACTTTTGGTCATATCCAGGTATCATGAGGATTGGTATAGCCAATTTGGACCAGATTTTTTTTTTAAAAAAAGGAATATTACCTAGTAGTTGCAGTCTTGTCATGCTGCTGTTGAGAGTCCATTGCCTTCTTCTTGTTATGTGGAGGGGGGCAGCTCTTTCTTGGTATCCAAGTACAGTAGTTCCATTGAAGTAAAAAGGGTGGGTACATAATGGCCACACCGCTCCCCCCTTTTTTACTTTATTAGTATACTATACAACATGCAAGAATCATTAGAACTGTGGTCATAGGAATGCTCACTCACCATCGAAATTTAGCAGCATAAGGAGTTATCTTATACAGAACTGGTCCTGTGGCCTTGACAGCTACACTTTAGAGTTTTCTGATGGGAATCTTACAATTGTGAGATTTCATTGCCTAAATCCGGGTTATTTGCATGGAAAGTGGGTGCTGTTCCCTATTTTATCTGGGAACAACTCCATATTGGCACTTGTTAGTTTTTTCCTCTCGTCTGCTAAAACTCTGTATCTTGCAATTGTCTTGTGTTATTTTTGCCCCCGTAAGCTACATTTCAGAAGCATTTCAGATACCTTGCATGCAAACAATGTGGCATGCTTCCCTATTTCAGCCCCTGCATCCATTTTCTTGGCTTCCTTGCATTTATTTCATTTCATTTGCAGTTAGCTGCAGTGAAAAAGCTCGTCTTTCATTCACTGAAAGAAGAGGGGAATTGTTCCAGAAATCCTGAAGTGCTTTGCAGAAACTGAAAACTTACTCCACATATAAAGGTTTACATGAATAAATGGAAAACCAAGTACCGGTATGGATGTACAAGTGCTTAGAAACAGCTCAGAGCTAGGTATACGCCAGTCTGTAATGGGTTTTAAAATCCTTATTTTTGTCATTGTAGTGCGCTGTAAGGAAATGTGGTGTAGATTAATGATGAGTTTCTGCGAGATGCCAAACATCTTTTCACTCCTTGGTAACAGTTTTCTAATTGTAGTTGTTCTTTCAAGACACACCAATAAAAGTTATAAAAAAATAATATGGTATCATGTAAAATACATTTAGGTGCAGATTTATTCAGTCGCGCAGATCACTAAATGCACATCTTCCCCCAAACTTTCTCTTTTTTTTTTGAACCCATTTCATTGCTTTCCTTCTCCATCTGAAGCCTCAGGTGACTGACAAATGGAACACAAGGTACAGCCATTCAGAGCAGGGCAGACTCAGTTTCCCATGCTTTTGATTCTATTTGATGAGATAGAGTAGACGTAAATGCATTTCCTTTGGAAAGACTGCTGAGATGGCAGCAAAAGTTTCAGCAGATACCAAAAACTATTAGGAATATAGTATTGCCTGTGAAGATTCTCAGTTAACCAGGTGAGGTTATCTGGAAGTTGAGTTATGGCAACTGGACTTCTCTTCTTGTGAGATTGAAACGTTTCGCTATTCATCCAAGTAGCTTCGTCAGACTGAGGAAAGTTGTTAGGAGGCTTCTAATTTATCGTTCACCTTGGTTTCACTCCACCCTGATCTGAATAGGCTCATTAGATGGACAACATTCTGGGGTGTGTGAAAGTCACACCTACTTAATGGGTGTTCGGAAGCGTTGCATAGGTTTGACTTTGACTCACCCAGGCCATTGTCCATCTAACGAGGTCATTCAGCTCAAGGTGGGGTGAAACCAAGGTGACCTATACATTAGAAGCCCCATATCAACTTTCCTCTGTCTAAAGAAGCTACTTGGATGGGCAGTAACATGTTTTAATCTCATAAGAAGAGAAGTCCAGTTGCCTAGACTCAGCATCTGGATTTCAGGAATCTTGTGGCATGTTCAACAATTACTAACAATTTTTACTTTTAAGAAGCATTTGTGGATAGTAGCTCACGTCCTCAGATGCAGATCTGTAAGGTTGCATAAAACTCTTGGTGGGTTTTCTTGCAATAGACAAAATGAGAACTCTTGCTCGCTGGTGAATTCACTGTTCAGTGAAACAGCAATGTGACATTCTCTTGTAAAAGTGAATGGCTCCCTTTTAAAGGTACTCAGAATATTTATACATGTTTCTTATTTAAGACTGATGAGCCACCATTCTCAAAAGAGTCAAGGCAGCACACATGGCACATTCCCAGACTTTTTATCTCACAACAAGCCTGTGGCATAGGGCAGACCAAGAGAAGAGACTGGCCCAAGGTCACCCAGAGTGTTTCAGGGATTACTTCAGTTTGCTCAAGTCTTCCTATCACAATCAAATACTTTAACCACATACAGTATATCATTTAATTTAATTTAAAAATAACATTAACATTATACTACATTCATATGTAAAATTATTTATGTGTGATTTTGTACCTGTTTTGTGTTTATGCGGGGGCAGGGGAATATTCAAGTGGGTAGGCCATTTTTTAAAAAGTCTAACTAAATCAACTTTCATGATGAGGCATCCAAGAGTTTGCTCACCTCCCATTCATCTTCTACGAAAAAGAAGAAATAGAGCTTGTTTTTTGATTCAGTACGTTGGCATCCCTACTAGGGATTTTAGGGACAAAAACAGGTGTCCCGGAGGTCCCTAGAATTAAAACAAATCAAATAAATTGAAAAGGCCAATCATGCATATTTTGAAAGAGAATAATTGGCCCTACTTGTTTTTTTAAAAATCTGAATAGAATTCAGGCTGTAAATATTGATCCTCAAAAAGGTCTTTCCAAAGGGAAAAACAATGACTTTGTTTGAGTGTACATGGAACAGGTTTACCTGCAAGCTTTTCAGACTTGATATACTGTTGCACCTCCATGGGCTTAGGCGCAGGGGTGCCCAAACTTTTTTTAAGAAGGGCCAGATTTGGTGGTTGAGACTGTGTCAGGGGCCAGTTGCTCCCCAACCCTGCCACCCCACTGCAAGCCCCATCCACTTTCTTTAAAAACACATGGGGTGAAGGGGGGAGGGGCTCGTTCAATGGTCTGATCATGGGACCTGATGATCAGCAACTGGCAGCCCTGATGGGCAAGCTTGACACCACCACTGGCAACAAAAGCACTGGCATCGACATATGGACAGCTTGACCGCTGCATGGAGGGATCCTTCTCATGGAGATGCCTGGAGGAGACCTACTGGCCAAACTAAGGCAGGAAAAGTTCATCAACCCCAAGAATTCTCCAGCTGGTATGGCCACAGGAGTCTGACAAAATAACTTTTTCCAGCCTCTGGCCACAAAAGCCTAAAAAAAGGGTTGGATGGTTTTGGGTAGATTCAACATTCAGGCTGGCCTTGGCTATTTAAGTGGGAAATCCCAACTGCTTTAAGGCATCTCCTGATAAGCAGCTAAAGTCTGCCTTCCACCATCCTGTTGCCTCTTTGTTGTTTCCTGTTTAAAGGGGGGATCCTTTTTCCATGCTTCTTTCTGGGTATCCAGAGATGGTAGCTGTGTTAGTCTTTGCAAGAATTTCAGGCAAAAATCAAAGAAAAGCAAATCAAATCAAATCAAAACAAAAGACACAAAACATGTGGCACGTTAAAGACGAACTTTCATATTTTAATGGAACCTTTCGTGGAGGTTTCTGGGTGTTGATCTTGTTCCTTCCCCGCCACAAAAGCCCTTCGGCGCCCCTGCCCTTATTTATTCCAATCGGCCTTTTCTCCGATTTTATACTCCGTTTTTTTTTTCAGCATCAGCAACAAGAGGAACAATGTCGAGTTATCTTTGCTTGCCCTCCTGTAAAATTCAAGAGATTGCTCCCTCGCTCTTTCTCGCTCCCTCTCTCATTCCGTGCAACCAGGAAAGCCAATCAAATCCGTGGTAGTAAAGATTGAAGGCAGGACCGGAGTGAAAGGCACGCGGGGGGGGGATCATTCCGAAGGAACGGGGGGGAGGCGGGGCAAGAGGAACCTTCTCTATATTTACTCCTTGGGTGACAATAGACCCCCGAGATTGGCCCGCTGTGGGCTGAGCTACGACGGTCGTGTGTAAAGGGGACGATTAAGTTCCCGCAGGCAGTTTTCCTGTATTACGAAGAACGTCCAGATTTTAACACCACCACACCGTTTTTAGCTATGCAATGGGGAAGCACAGACTTTTGAGGGTGTAGTCCTTCCTTTCCAACGATCAGCCAGCCCTAAGGAATCGGAAATCCAAGGAGAAGCAAGGGGGGGGGGGTCGGGAGCGGGGAGCGACGGACTCCCCCACCCCACCCCCCATGCACGAGCACAAGCTCCCCCGGTTTCCCTCTCCCCGAGACCACTCATATTTCACAAGGCACCAGATTATGATGGTGGTGGTGGTTGTTATGGCAGCCGCAGCGGAGAGAGGGAAGCGACATGGGTTGGAGCAGGGAACGAGAGGGCAAGAGTTTTTCATCGCTACAGCCTTGCAAGCGGGGGAAAGTAGCAGCCGATGCCCACGAACGGGGCGGCTGCAGAACCGAGGGATGCAAGATTACCACGCGGGGCGGGTGGGCACGAAGCAGCAACGAAAACAATTTAAACGCAGAGAGAGAGAGAGAGATCGATGGGGACTGGGAACTTGGAGAATTTGCAAGAGAATAACTTATTTCCTTCGCAACGACCTGGCTGTTTTTCAACGCAGAGCGTGAAGAAAAGTCCTTATACAGTACAGTAAGCGCGCCCGTCCCCTTTCAAAGCGCGTCTCGTGAGCGCGGATGGTTTACAATCCTCCGAAGGGCTCCAGAAATTTGCATTTTTATGCCCGCGCAGTCGATCGCCTGGAGGTTTCCAAGCAAGGACGAGTCCACGTTCTAGAAACGCCCAGTGTCACCAGCAAAGCGAGGCGGGGTGGAGTGGGGTGGGTGGGTGGGGGGTGGCGGCAGAGGGAGCGTAAAGAAAAGGAAGGGGGGAGGGGAGCTGTTCCCGCTTTATGATCCCGCCAAGGACTAGCAAGATCGTCAGTCGATCGCCGGGGCTGCTGATAATCTGTAACATTTATTTGTTGCGAGGAAAGGCAACTTTAGCGGCGGTTTGGAGTTGAGTTACTATGCTAGTTACTACGCATTGCTCTGGTTTCAAATGCATTTAAAACACACACACACACACACACAGAGTCTTTTGCTGAGCATTTGGTGCAAATAAATAAATAAATAAACCCAACTGTCGCAGGGGTATGCTGACATTAATTTGCTCCTCTTCGGGGTTTGTGTGTCTCCTTAGGAGACGGATGCCTTTCTAGCGGTCTTTTTTCTCCCAGGAAACCAGGACCAAAGGACGAGAAACTAGACTTCATCATGAGCTCAGTTGCAAAGGAATCACTTTGTTCCTGGCTGTATTTTTCCCCCCGATTAAAAAGATCCTTTGGTAAAGTTTCCTCGGCACAGAAATGGCGTAAATCTCCAATTCTCGAAGGTGTTGTACGCGACAGACCCTCAAAGAGATGTCTGCCTTTTGTTCCGAGACGGTTTCTTGCCTGGACTACATTTCCCAGCAAGCTGCAGAAGGCGGGGAGGAGCAGAGAATGCTTTCGGCATGAAGATAGGGAGGGAGACGTATTAATTGTGAAAGGGAAATGTATGGAAGGTACGGCGCTCTTAAAATACCTGCCCCCCTCCAATACAAAAGAAATCAGAAAGCGGAAACTACACAACTTTCTTTTAAAACGAAGAATTTAGAAACAGTGCATGGTCGAAAGTGTTTTGTTTTGTTGCAAAGCCCCAGCTTTGCGTTGCGTATATGTTCACAAGAATAATTTAACTTTTGTTTCCAGTATCTACATAGATTTTTGTTTCTGATTTTTCCTCCAGGACCACGTAGCTTTGTAGCTTGCATAATAGCGTCTTTCTCTGGGGCTAGCTAGAATTTCTCTCATTCTAGCATGGTGCATTTGTTTATTTAAGAGCCCCCCCCCCTTTGCTCATCCTCAGAATTTGCTATTGAAGTGGTGCTGAGGTCGCCAAGATCAGAAAGGAGGGATATTTCATCTTTCCAGGAGAAGAGAAGAAAATAAAGGAAGCTTCCCTCATTATTAAATAAACTACCAACTGTCTTAAGGTTAAGTTACCACCCCCACCAGGAGTATTATTTGGGATATATAAGGTGCACCTCTGTCAAACCAGCTGTGTTTCATCCCACATGAAAGATTTTCTCAGGAGCACCCCAGAAAAGCCCCCATGTTGGATTGTGATTTGCAAAACCAGCATAACATTCCCTCTGAGCTATATAGTACTTTCAGTCTGTAGTATGTTTGAAATCACAGGAAGTGTTCACATAAAGTCTAAAGATTGATTTAGGGGCCTCCCCCTTCATACTGGATATGATGTGATTCACATTGTCCTGCCTCTGCCTGCCCCCCCCCCCCAAATCTTTACAAGATTGTATCAGATGTAACCATATGTGTGTGGGGGGGGACCAGTTTGATTAATTCCATCCTTAAAAAGTAGAACAACCCCCCCCCCAAAAATGGTAAAGAGAAAATAAAATAAAATAAAGATGTATTGGGAGCAAAAAGATCTAGATCAATTTGATTCAGCCTTTGCATCATATAACCAGTAAAATCAAAAACTTTAAATTCACCCGATTTACAAACAGAATAGTATTTGACCATGGAATGATCTTGGATCAATTGCATTGTCAGCTTGACCCACCCCCACAGGTTAGAAGAAGAGGAGGAGTGTGAAATATGCAGTCCTCCAAGGGCTGCCAGATGTCCTGGTTTGAAGAGAGACCTCAAGAATCCATCCCCTTTTGGAGGGTGTCCTGAGGACAGGGTTAAAATCCCATGGCTAGAACCAAAGCACCGTTGATGTGATTGCATAAAAAAGATCATGCCTTGCACTCTCCTTAAATGCACTCCATGTTTATCAGGCTCAGAACTTGGAAAATATTTTTTTTACTAGAACTTTCACAAGCCCTCAACCGGCACGGCCACTGGTTTTCTGGAAGCCATCCTCCTGAAAGGTGCATTTTGTAAACTTAGATTCTGCTGCCTTTCAGAGGCAGAAGGACATGTATGACCACAGTGCCCTTAATAACTAGCTAACCTTGCCTCTCTGCCTGCTTCAGTGGCTTTCCTGCAACCCTGATTTTTCAGGCACTAACTCCTCTTTCTCCAAGTCTTGTCTCAAAAGTATCTCAATTTCCTGTCAAAATAATAATTAAAATATTTAGCAGCAAAGGGTAATACAGGGTATTAAAGAAAACACACTTATAACAAAAGAGAGCCACTAAATGTTAAAGAGCAGCCATTGCATATGAACACCTCCCATCAAACTTGAAATGGCATGTTTGCTTTTTGTTCCGTGCCAAGGTGGGACAGCATGTGCATTCTGCATCCAACCAAGGTCACTGAAGAGCCATCCATTAAAAAAAAGATTTAAAAATGCCTTTTAAAAGCCCTATTTCTGGAAAAAATTGCAGTGGAGACTGGAGAATTCACTAGGATCCCCTCCCCTAATGTGGATCCTCAAACCAAATGAAACAGAGAGAGAGAGAGAAAGATTATTTTTGTGGAAAGGTTGACCCATGAGAGCGAATGCAGTGATAAATATGACACGTGGGCTTGCTAAAGTTGCCTTCCTCTTGTCTACAGTGACATTGGTTTTGCAGCAATGGAACTGCCTTTCTTTTGTGCTTTGCATCATTTCAGGGGGGGAAACTACCAAGCTCTGTGTTCAGTTTTTGATTTAGTTCACGTGACATTCCTGATGAACTCCTCATTGAGTGGCCAGGTCTCTGTCAAGGACTCCCTTGCCTTTGTTTGTATTTAAACTAATATTCACACAGCAAAATACACAAGGTGAAACGATCAAGGATAACCACCATGAATTGCAAGGGAGATAGCAATTCAAGTTTCTTGCAATGGCAAGAGGGAAAAGCCATATGTTTTTCAGAGCCTCAGAGACTTAGCAGGTATAATTCAGGGACCGGGTAAGCTTTTGTGGGCTACAGCCTGCTTGTTCCCGATGATGCATCTCATGAAATAAATAATAACAATCATGTGGCATGAAGAAGTGCTTTACCATTCCCTTCTTCTGGGGTGTTCTGGGACTATGCAGCTTTCCCAAGATGGCACAGGCTGGCTCTTCTTCTGGAAAGTGCAGTGGAGCATCAAAACTCCCAACCTTTGTCTCCATTGATGAGTCCAGCCAACTCGTGAAGCAGCCTGCATTCTCCTGGAAGCTTATCAACCTTCTTGGCCATTAAAGCACCACAAGACTTTGCGTTGGTTTTGCTCCATAAACTGATATTAGAGAGGGGCACTTTGTGCTTTTTACAGCTTTGTAGGAAGCATCGCGCTCATGACCACAGTCCAGGCAGGAGCCCAGCCAGACCTTCCCCACCTCCTTAGTCAGCCAACTGTTCCAATGAGGAGGTGGGGAAAGGATTTGCCTCATACACTCGAGGAGTGGTCACTTGCCTGGGGAGCCAGGGGAGAGCTGGCTGGGCAGGGAAGCCTGGGGAGCCAGGGAAGGATTGGAATGCAGCGGCAATACGATTGTAGTGGCACATGAACATGAGAACATAAGAACCTAAGAGGAGCCATGCTGGATCAGGCCAAAGGCCCATCTAGTCCAGCTCCCTGTATCGCACAGTGGCCCCACCTGATGCGTCTGGGAGCACACGAGACTAGATCTCTGTCTCCTGATACCACTCCCCTGCATCTGGCCCTTGAAATACCCCGGTTTTAAGCCTGGAGATGATACATCTCTATCAGTCCAGCATCCAGGCATCATGTTCTCCCCCCACCCCCGCCAAGGAAGTGGGTGAGACTGGAAAGGTCTCTCTCACATTTTCGCTGCTCCAGAAATGGAATAGCCTACTTCCAAATCCCCCCCCCAGTTGGTGCTGAAAATGCAGATATGTAGAATGCAATTATGCTTTTAATGATTTGGGGTTAAGAGGAGAGGTTAGGGATAATGTTCATGGCAGTCACCGTTAGGGGTATCAATGGTGCAGGCAAAGCCTGACCTTATTTGTTGTATGTCACTGCTCCTGCAGCAACCACAGTGTCAGAAAAGCAACCACAAATGGGGGGACGGGACCCTGAGACTGTCATGCATGTGTTGCACAATGTGCATAAGACTTGACTGGTGTCCTGCTTGAGCCAAATGGATGGAGCCTTCCTGATGAATGTGAGTACTGTGGATGCATTTGGATACCCCGTGGTTGACTGATCCGTGCACTTTCAGTGCCCTACTGGATTGCTTCTGATGCAAAACAAGAAGCATCCCATCCTATTGCTGTGCCTTTCCTTTCTTATCTTGAACTGTTACATTCCTCTTTGTGGTTTAAATGTACAGTACTTCCTGGAATTTAAGTGAAGAGGGGAAATATGGGTTTATTTGGAGTCTATACCTTTGATATTATCCTGCTGGTGGTGCAGCAAGTACTTTGAAATCTCCAACCCTTTTTGGGGGCTTAAACTATATTTATTATTGTTTCCAATTTTCAAACATTGAGGTCCAACGCCTTGTTAAAAGCCAATGCTGAGTCCTGTTTCAAAGGTTCTTAAAGAAGTTGTGGAGTAGATATCAGAGGACAGATGGCTCGATTATTTTTTTATTGTGCAAATCCTTTTTGTTCATGGAAAGTTAGCAGGCATGGGGAGATGCTAATCTAAATTATATCCTTGACATGTTAGCTTACTCCGTGCGGGGAGCTCTTACAAGAAAAGCAATGAAAGATGGATTTCCTGCCTCTATTCTATTCTGTCTCAAATAAGACAGGTAAGAAAAGACATGACTGCACAAGACTAAACAGATGAGGTACTCCTTAAGCTGTTTATGCAAAGGTGAGTTGTTGGTTTGATGTGGGTTGGAGAGATAGGCAGGATATCCCTCAATTCCATTTGCCGGGAATCATAAACAGGTGAAGGCATCTGCTTGGGAATACCCTGAAGCAAATGGTGAGCCGCTGTGTGAGACAGAATGCTGGACTGGATGGGCTGTGGCCTGTTCCAGCAAGGCTGTTCTTATGTTCTTATGATTTCTCTTTGAATACTATTTCTCCATTCATGCCATCCAGAGTAAAGTGACATCTGTAAAAGAAAGATGAATTTGCCCTTTCACTATGCAGCCAGAAAGCCAAGACAGCAATTGTAATATGCTTGCCTCAGGGAAGAGAAAATACTGTAATAAAATGGCATGGCAAATATGCATACTTCACAATTCTGTGGAAACAACAAAGAGCTACAGTGAGTTAAAAGTTACAGAATTTAGCCAGGATTTTAAAGCATCTACTCCATATAGTGTTCTCCCCCCCCCATCCCTTTAGCTTCTATAGTTGTACAGACATGCTTATTAAAGTGGGCAACATCTGGTGCAGTTTTAGAAACTGGAGGAGCTGCTGACTCATCAGGCAGAGTTTTATGGCCCTGCGTTGTTTCTCTGCCCTTTTCATGACTAGCAGAACTAGAGAAAATTATGGAAACTAAACCTGACCCTTTGAAAGTGGAAAGAAATCCAAAATGAAAGAAACCACGTAAATCTGCTTGAGTTGCATTATGTAACTCACTCACAAAATTGAACTCCCCCTTTCCAAATGTAGTAACTGTAATTTTGTGGATTTATTAATATATTTTTTTTTAAAAAGCATGGGTTAGTATGTATAGCCTTGGAAATTAAAAAAAAAGTTGCTATCTTGTATTGAGCCATGTGCTGCTGGAGCAGAAATATGAGAAGCAGAAATATGCATTTTTTCAAATTGGAATGGAGATGCAGAAGCATTTTCCCTTGTATTTTGAAGACTAGTTGGCTGATTGGTGAATTGCATGGACTAGCTCAGTTAATCAGCTAAACATCTGAAACCTATGAAGGTTCCAAGAGTGAGCGAAATGATGCTCTCTGAAATCTCTTCAGTGATCATTGTTTTCCAGGGCCTTTAAAACGCTCTAAAAATCATATTTGTAAGTAATGTTGAAGTTGGGAGAAATCAATATAAGCTATGAAAATAGGAATTCATCACTTAAGATCAATACGCTCGCTTTTCCCAATAATCACATTTTTTTTTCAAATGGGCTTAAAAAAAAACACCTCAGAGATTGCCAGAATCCAATGGATAGAGAAATCTAAGCCCTGCAACGTACTTTGAAATGAAAAAGAATAATAATTTGAAACCGCACGTTCTACTGAGTTGATGTAACATAGAGATTTGACCCTTTGCCACATTCTTGGTGGATTTGTTCCAAGCTGAATAAAAGTAAAAGAATAAAGAATAAAAGAAACTAAAGTTTTGAGAGCAGTGCCTTAAGAAACACAGAGGTCTGTTGGGTTATCTAGGCAAATCTAAAGAGTTGTGATGCAGCACAGGTGTAAGAAATGTTATATATGATTTTTTCAGACATGTTTGACTGCATGTGAACCCCCCCCCCGAAGATTAATCAACACAGAAACCTAAATGCAAATGCTTGTCCAAACGAAAAAGATCCACTAAATCAATAGCTGAATACTAAGTCACGTTGAAAATCAGCAAATCCCACTGTTTGTCTAGTTTATGTCTAGCCTGGAGTAGCAATTGGATTTAGGTCAGAAATGTAATAGTATCAAAAAGTGGTTCCGGAGGAATCCACATATTAACAAAGCAATGCAATGTTTCGCCTATTTACTTGAGGTCACATCCCAGAGGCAGAGTTAGCAGGATTGTGCATAATGTTCCTTCCACTAATGTTTCTGGGCCTGGTGGCACTATCAGTGTCATGGGAATGTCTTTCTCTTCCACCTACATGAGTTCTTTATTCCAGTTATTGAAGGAGAGTTCTTTGAAGCTATGGGCAAGTAAGTGATGAGTAAAACAGAACTCGTCCTTTAAACCAGTGGTTCCCAGTCTTGGGTCACCAGATGTTCTTGTGCTACATCTGTCAGAAATCTTGGTCAGTGCAGCTAATGGTGAAGGCTTCTGGGAATTCTAGTACAAGAACATCTGGAACCCAAGGTTGGGAATCACTGCCTTTAACCAGTGCCTTATTTTGGGGGGAGGGAATGAATAACTCACACATAGAGGTTGGAAAAGTTACTGTTCTGGACCATAACTCTTAGAAGCCTTCACTCAGAATGACCTCTGCCTGTGGTTATACTTTCTTAGAGAGGCCTCAGGTTGAGTAATCAAATGATGAAAGATGGGAATACACCATTTAAAGGCGTTAAGGGTGGTCTTATACTGTCTATATTACAGACCCCATGTGATTATCCATTAAAGGTGTCTGTAGAAGTGTCCAAGTTGCTGATTTTGCACATTTGTTTCCTATTGCTACAAACAATTTGACTTTATACTAAAAAGGCATATGAAAACACTTTCTTTCTTAATGGATAGCATGCATATTGATTATTTATCTAAAACAATTTAGCCACTCCTAAGCATATAAAATACTGTCATTTTATTTTATTTATTTATTGAGTATTTTTACACCGCCTTTCTCCTTGGAAAATTTGAAACCTTTGCTCTGAATCCTAGTCTCTGAAGCCATGGAAAACAAACCTGTCCCCTCTTCCTTTCAGGTCATTCAATGGGTAGGTAGGTAGTGAACACGGAGTATGCAGAGGTATGTGCAACGTTTAAGCCCACACTGAAGAAGCATGCCCAAGGCCAAGACTCTGTGTGCTATTCAGAAGTTGTTTCCCTCTCTCATCATGACTATTGTAGCTGCAGCCATGGAGGGAAGCAACAAGTAGCTGCTTGTGAATAGGATGGTAGTAGCAGGCCCAAGTTTCTAGTTGCAGGGAATATTTATTTATTGTATTTATTTATTTACAGGATTTGTTTTTAGCCATCCCACCACCAAGGTGGTCTCTGGGTGTAAATGGTGATACTATGTCACATGAAGTGAGCACGCAATGTTACCTTAGATGGATTGGTGTACATATAGTCTGCTGAAATATCATAAAAAAGGGAAATACTGTATTAAAATTGTAGAGAATTTTATGTCTGTTTGCATGAATATATTTATATGCTTACTATATATAAGGTGGAGAAAAAGATCCTACATCAAATCAAGCCTGAACAATATATAGAAACAGATATGTTCAAACTGAGGCTCTTGTACCTTGGGACTTCATGAGACAAAAAGACTAAACTTGAAAATATAGTAAAGCTAGAAGGGATTGAGAGCTGCCTAGATGCCCTGAGCCCATCTGATCTTGCCTGAATTCAGCAGCTAAGCAGGGTCGGCCCTGGTTAGTACTTGGATGGGAGACCACCAGGGAATACCAGGTGCTGTCGGTGCCTGGAGTAAGAACTGGCAAACCACTCCAGTATTCCTGCCAAGGAAACTCCATGGACATGGAGTCACTAAGAGTCGGTCACAACTGTAATGACACAACGCACACACAGAAGGGATTGAAGGCAGCAGTAAAAGGGGAAGACTAAATACGAGATACATTATTTTTATAAAGGTAGCCATGGCCTTAAGTTTGCAACAGCAGAGCAGAGCTGGTAATGATAGGACATTCTGGAGGTGACTCTTGGGTCAGAGGGAGTGTGATGGAACAGAACAACAACAAAAACAACACCCTAGATAGAATTCACTCAATGCATAGAGTATTTATATCTATCTTTAAAAAGTTATGTGAATTGGAGTTAAATTATAACTTTTTTAAAAAAAAGTTGAAGCAAGTTGAAACCTCAGAACAAGACAAGAAAGAATAAAAATAAAAAATTATATACATTGATAGCATTGTGTGAATGGAGAAAGGAAAAATGTTAGTAGCCATTCAATGTCTTTGTATGTTAGCATGGACGCTTTGCATATCATGAATTGTAAGTATTTGTATGGAGTAATATTTTGAGACAGCCACAGAGATTTCTCCACAGGGACCAAACTGTATCCTTGTGGGTAACTGAACAAGGCCTGAAATAGGCATGGCAGGAACTGGCACTTGTCAGAATGTAAACAGCTAACTGGGCAATCGAAGGGCACTGCCAGAGAGCTAGAGTGAGAGAGAATTCAGTACCTTGGAGAGCTCCCAGTGGATTCCTCCAGAATATGAGCTCAGCTAAATCCACAAAGTACCCAAAGTTGACTGTCACTGACCCCTTTTTCTGGCAGGAAAGTCCAAGTGGAGAAAACCTTAGTGCACTAGTGCTGCTGGCTGACTTCTACTTTACGGCACCTTCAGACCAATAGTCTTTTTTTGCAAATATTTTGGCAATGCCAAAATACCTTTTAAGAACTATTTTTTAGCTAGCCTTAAGAAATGTTTCCCTCGTTTGTTAAACTGCCTTGACGGTTCTTGATCTCTGTTGACTAGAGATGGGCACGACTCAGAAAAAAAATTTCGTTTTCGTTTTCGTTTTCGGCTAGGGTCCGTTTCGTTTCGTTTCCGTTTTCGTGAGCTAATTTCAAATTTTTTCGTTTTCGTTTCATTACGTAATGAAAACGAAAAACGAAAATGAAAACGAAATTTTTTTCGTTTCTCCCCATTTAGCTCCATTATGTGTTTTTCCAGTAACGAAAAACAAAAATTGGCTCAAAATTAGTCGTTTCGTTTCCGTTTTCGGTCCATTTTTGAACCGTTTTTCGTTTTCGTTTCGTTACGTAACGAAAACGAAAAAACGAAAACGAAAACAAAAATACCGCTAAGTCGTGCCCATCTCTACTGTTGACTTTCCCTGTCCCTAGACATCATAGTGTCAATTCTAATTGACACTGTGGCACTGAGATTGCTTCTGATCCCCATCTGATCCATTTTTGGTAGTGGAACATTACCTCATCTATACTACCGATCCTGGAAGCAATGCTATCACTCCTCACAGCTGTCAATAAAAGGAGATCGGATGTGTCCTGTTGCTTCACAACACCATCTTTTCTTTTCTTTTCTGTTTCAAACATGCTGTTTTACCAAAAGTGCTACTTTCAAGTTGAAAATTGAAACTGGGGAATAGCTGTCGCAACAGCTATGTTTCCTATCTCCAAATCAACAATTTTGATGTGTTTCTAATTATGCAGCTGTCTGGTCACCAGATCTAAAGTGACAAATGGAAAGACAAACAATAATGCCATGTTTTAAAGACCATATTGGAAGTTTTTTAAAAAATATATATAAAGACTACTTGAAATACAAATTTCACAACCAATACAAATCAATTTAGCTCCCAGGAGTCATTACTGAATTCTCTGCTACAGAAGTTCAATATGCTTTCATATCCCAGGGCTCCACTCAGTGAAAATGTTATAAATGCTCTTTCTCTGTGTGCTAAACTAATGTGATGGAGACCACAGAGCAGATTTCATCTTTTTCATCCCATTCAGCAGAAATGTACTTCTATGCCATGAAATGCTTTCGTGGGACTGGAGATTCTTTTGCACAAGAGCAGAAGTTGACAAAGGTTTCATTATATCCACACAATCACTTTCTCCTGTGCACAACTGTTCCTGACTGAACGGGAACAAAAATATCTACCTTATTATTATTTTCGTCTGAAGTAAAAGCAGCACTGAGGATGTTCATGTGCAGAGCCATGTTTTGAAAGGGTGTACTTGACATGAAGGAACTCATCTTGTTACTGTGAGTTACTGTAAGTGTACTGGATAATCAATTGTATAGTGACCTTAGAAGTTCGTGGTCAAAATTATGCCATTATCATGATAGTCCTTTACTCAACAGTCCCTGTTTCTATTTTACAATGTGTTGGAACATTCTGACCTAGATCTCACTGGCACTAACCCTCCTTGAGAGAAACTGCAATTCAGCGGTGGAAGTAATCTGTTAAAAAATAAATGTTCTGGGTTATTTCCCCTTTCCTTTATGATTTCTGTAGTTGCACATAAAACTATGATCTAACATTGGATTTTCATATTTGCCTATGAGTGTTAGAAATTTCTCCCACATTCCAAATGACCCTGCTCTTTTCTATGCCAGGTTGTTTGAATTTACACTATTGCATCCTCTCACTGAATTCATACTAATGGTGAGAAGATTTTTTTTTTTTTACCGTTCAGACATCCTGGTCTATGATTTTTATCAGATAGCACAAATGCTTTAGGCCTCTGATTGCAGAACCAGAGGTCGAACGTTCAGTTCCCCCTTATGCCCCCTTGTCAATGTCTGGACTCAGTGATCCAGAGGGTCCCTTCAAACTCTGGAGTCCCCAGATGATGATTGTCAGGACTGAGGCCGCATGACTCAGCTAATGTGGAGCCTCCTTGCAGAGGTCAGGCCCCTCACAGGCCAAGACAATAAGAGGGTGAAGGTGATGAGCCTGCAACTGACACAAAGCTAGCTGCCAGCACTCCCTGTTCCTTGCCTCAGCAATGTGAAATCTCTGAACTCCTGAAGCTTTGGCCTCCTTACCTTAGACCTTTCTGGGACTCTGTAAGTCTTTCTTGCTGCCATCCCTCTCCCTGTAGGACTGTGTTTTGTGGATCTTGGACTTGGACTGGCTGACTATTATCTCTGAATCTGGAACCTGGACTGGCTGATATCATCTTTGAGCCTTTTCACACGACCCCTAGGATCCGCTGGCCACTTAAATTTGGACCAGAGATCTTAGGGGCTTGTTGCTCTTCCTGTGTTCCCACCCCTCCGCACTTCCTGGCTGCTGGCTGCGTGAGGGGAGGGAGGAAAAAGAAGAAGAAAAGAATGTAGCTCACCTCCGTTCTGCCTCTCACTCTTGCCGCGGCAACATTCCAGTCTCTTAAGTAGCTCTTAAAGGGGCAGGAGCCAAAAAAACAACAAACAGAAGCGAGGAGAGCCCCGCACTCACTATCGTTACACCGCATCAAGGAATTTTCACCTCCAGAGAGCAGGTACTTGAAAGGTGTGCTGGGACGCGCTAAAGTGGGCGTGGTCGCACTTAATTTCCTGTAAACTCTGGAGCTGGTGGGGAAACATTTTTAAGCTCCGGAGCTGGGAGCCATTTGCCCCGGAGTTTAGGGGTTGTGTATAAACGCCCTTTGCCTCTTTGTGTACCTTAAACACGGACTGGCCGACCATGCCCTCAGTCTCAACTCCCATCTGGCTTTTGGGAATACCCTGGTCCTGGCCCCTGGCTGTTACAATGATGATACTTAAAAATACCAAACACAGTCAACAAAAACTTTAAGCACCTTTACTGGTATTGTATAAACAGATAGAAGATTTAATTTAAAACCTACTTGTCCCCAGTACATGTTACACTTCAAAGCTCTAGTGCAAAAAAAAAAAAGGGGGGGGGGTATTTGAAGATTTTCATTTCTGTTCCACAAAGTTAAACCATTAGCAACATGACTTGTGCTGGTTCTATATACCAAAGGCAACTTCTTACAAAAGTCAGAGATTTCTTACAAAAATCAATGAAAACATTAGGAAAACTGATAAAAAGCTGTACACTTTAAAAAAGCTGACTATACCTATATCCAATTTTAAGTACTTTAGTTTTCCATCTGTACAACACCCCATGTATAAGATGACCCCCACTTTTCCAACCCACAATTACAGTTTCACAACCATGACTGGGAGTTGAGTCATGGCTACTGGACTAATTAACAATTAACAATCCGCAAGGTTTACTTAGCTTTTAACGTTTTAATTACCCCAAATTGGTCAAACATACTCATATAATTCAGTAGCTTCTCAAACCATTCCTCCTCTTTCTCGTTGACCTTAAACCCTTTCATTCTGCGTATCCTCATAGTTAGGTATTCTAAAACTATAATATTTAATTTTTTCCTCCATTGGTTCAACGCTAGCTCTTCTGCATTTTTCCAATTACTTGGTATGACCTGTCTGGCTGCAATTACCATCAGGTTTACCCATTTACATTCCTCTTTTGTTTTTAACTCTGTGCTACCCAGGCTAATGAGAACCATTAATTTAGATATTTCCACTTTCCTTCGCACAATTTTTGATATTTCTCTACCAATCTCTCTCCAAAAATTATTAACTAAAGGACAATCCCACCACATATGACTGTACGTTCCCATTACTCCACACTTCCTCCAGCAATTTTTGCTTCCTAACTTTGTAATATGATACAACCTTACTGGTGTGTAATACCATTTTTGTATCAGCTTCAACCCCCACTCCTGGATTATCCTAGAGGTCGTAACAAAGGGCGGTTGCTGAAAGATTCTATCCCAATCTTCATCTAAAATTTGTTCCTGAATATCTAGCTCCCAATATTCCTTTAAGCTTTCCTTTAGTGATTTCCCCATATTTAATAAAACCTTGTACAATTTTGAAACTATTTTGGTCCTATCTATCCTGTATCCTTTCACTAATTCCTCGAAGGGGGTAATATTTCTTTTACCACAATTTTTAACTTCTTTCTCCTTCAACAAGGAGGTGATTTGTTTTTTTGTTTTGTTTTTTGTAACCAATTAATCTTATTCCAAATTCCACTTTCCTCTTCCATCATATTTTCTGTTTCCCAAATTTTATCCATATTCTGGATTGAAATATCCTTTAATTTATCCCCTACCTCTTTTGGAGAGAGGTCAGGAAAAAGCTTCCCCCCCCACTTCTCCCATACCAAAAGAGGCCCCGTAAATGTTGATAATTTTTCTTCTTTTCTTTTCTTTATTCTCCTCTTATTTTCCCTCCTAGTGCTTCCAAATTCTCCCACTCTATACATCCCAAATCTTCCCCCTGTTCTCCCTCCAACCCAATCATAAGATGTCTCAGCTGATAAGCTTCATAATATAAAATCAAATTGGGAATCCCCCATCCTCCATCTTGGATCCTATGGTACCTATATCTACCAGCTGTCCTTGGTTTCTTGGATGCAAAAACAAATCTATCTATTGATTTTTGCCACCCCTTCAGAATCCGTTCCGGTATGTGCCAGGGCAACACATGAAAAAGGTAAGTTAATCTGGGTAGCAGAAACATTTTAACTAAAGCAATTCTTGTGCTGATTGAGTCCTTCCTTTTCTCCCATGTTCTCAGCTTTGACTGAATACTACTCCAATATTTTTTTATAATTGTGTTCAAATATTTTCTTCACATTTTTAGTTATCATTACCCCTAAATATTTTACCCTCTTATTTGCTATAGGAATACCCAATGATTTAGAGGCTTCTAACTGAGTTTTAGGTTTCACATTTAAGCACATCATTGATGATTTAGAAAAATTAACTTTTAACCCTGATACTTTTTCAAATCCTTGAAAAATTTCTTTTAACGGCACAATTGCAGTCCCCAGGGCCTTAACTGTCACCATCATATCATCTGCATACATTGTAAGAAGCTCCCCTTCTGCTCTCCCTTTCCCTGGTGTTTCAAATCCTTTAATCTCACTATTCTTTTTAAGTTTAATTGCTAATGGTTCTAATGCTAAAGTAAAGAGCATGGGAGAAAGTGGACAACCTTGCTTTGTACCACTTAACACTTGGGCACACCCCCTTTCCGACCCACCAATTCCTATCATTGCTTTGGAATCTGTATATATTGCCTCAATTATATTTTGAATTTTTTCTCCAAATATATATTTTTTAAAATATATATTTCAAATAATTCCAATCCACCGAATCAAATGCTTTATAAATATCTAATGACAGGAGAGTAAGAGGCAGATCCTTATTTTTTGCTAAATATACCATACCCATTACCTTCCTAACTGCATCCACCAAGTACTTCTGGGGTATAAACCCATATTGATCTTCTCCCACTAATTGTGCAATACATTTTTTTAACCTTGTTGCCATAACTTTAGCAAATATTCTATAATCCATATTAGTAACAGATATTGGCCTATAGGAGTCTGGCAGGGTTTGATCTTTTCCCGGTTTGGAAATCAATACCAACCTTGATTCCAACCAGGTAGGTGGAGTTGAAGCTCCATTCAAAATACTTTGGCACAGTATAGTCATATGTGGCACCAATATATCCTTAAAATGCTTATAATATACCACATTAAATCCATCCAGTCCAGGTGCCGATTGCACATTCATAGAATCAATTGCTGACCTAACTTCCTCCTCTGTTATATCCTTATCTACAGTGGTACCTTGTATAAAGGAATTAATTCGTTCCAAATGAAATTATGTTAAGCAAATTTTCCTTTATACAAATTCCCATAGGAATGCATTGAAAATGGGGTAATCCCATTTTTATGTTGTACAGATTTTCCCCATAGGTAATTATATTAAGCAAATTTCCCCTATCTCCGGAATTTTTATGTTGTACAAATTTTATGTTATACAAGCTGTTTGTTATACAAGGGTCCACTGTAGTTCCCTTCTATTTTCTTCACTTATTTTGGGGAGCTCCAATCCCTCACAAAATCGATCAACCTCTTCTTCCTTAATTCCTTCATTTGCATACAGTCTGTTATAAAATCCTAAGAAGGTCTCCAATATCTTCTTAGGATCTGTTTCCAATCCCCCCTTATTATCTCTAATAGCCCTAATATTTTTCCTCACCTGATAATTCCTAATTTTTTTTGCTAATATTTTCCCTCCTTTTCCTTCAAATTCATAATATTTTTGTTTGCTATACCACATCTTTAATGTGGTTCTATTAATATCTAAAACGTTCAACTCTTCTCTTTTTTGGTCTAATCGCACAGGGATTCTCTTCATGTCAGCAGGGCCTCGACATTGGTTAGCCAGGGGTTGGAAGTACTTCACCTGTTGGTGGGTCAGCGGGACAGATTTGGCATTGTGCTGGGTTACCGAGCTCCCCGCAACCCAGGACAATCCCTTCCAGAGCTCACGGAGTTCATCGCCGCTGCTCTGTTGAAGTCCCCGCGCCTGTTGGTGGTGGGTGACTTCAACGTGCATGCCGGCGGTGGACTTTCCAGTGCTGCCCTGGAGTTCATGGAATCCATGGCTTCCATGGGTCTGTCCCAGCATGTTTTATGCCCCACCCACAGGTCCGGTCATACCCTGGATCTGGTTTTTACCTCCATGTCGGGGGATTCGTGTCTGGAGGTGGGGAACATTGTTTCCCTGCCTGTGTCATGGACAGACCATCACCTGCTCTCTTTTTCCCTGGCGATTCCGGCCCCTCCCCGTGGGGACCCTCGGGCCTCTGTTTTGGCCCGCCCCCGGAGGCTCATGGACCCTCAGCGGTTCGGTGAGCTCTTCGGGGGGTTGCCTGGTGGTTTGACTGGCGCTCCGGCCGAGGTTGTGGCTAACACTTGGCATGAAACAGCTGCCCACACCATAGACCGGATCGCCCCCAAGCGCCTCCTCCGTTGCCGAGCCCGGCCTTCCCCTTGGTTCACCGGGGAGCTTAGGGCAATGAAGCAGGAGAGGAGGAGGCTAGAGCGCAGCTGGAGGAAAACCCGGACGGCGTTGAGTAAGGCTGCCGTTGATGCCCAGTCTAGTCGCTACACCATCGCGATAAGGGAGGCTAGAACATCTTTTACCTCCCTGAGAATTGCTGAGGCCTCGAACCGCCAGGCGGAGCTTTTCCGGGTGGTTCGTGACCTCAGCAATCCTAGTCTGGCCAGGCCTCCTCCTACTGATTTCAGTAGTGAGCAGTTCGCAGCCTTTTTTCGAACAAAAATAGAGGCCATCCGTGCCGGCTTTGACTCCGGTTGCAGTGGTCCCGCCCCGCCATCACCAGTTGCTGGTCCGCCTTCGTCGCCTCGGTTGGATGCGCTTGGGCCTGTTTCCGCTGTCGAGGTCTCCAGGGCTATGGCGCATTGCCGGCCTGCCTCCACCCCTTTCGACCCTTGCCCTGCCTGGCTAATTAGAGCTGCCAGAGGGACCATGGCCGAATGGGCTTCTGTCATCGCCACCGCCTCCTTCAGTGAGGGGGTTTTTCCCTCTCGTCTGAAGGAGACGGTGGTTAAGCCCATTTTGAAAAAACCCGGCCTTGCGGTTGACGATTTAACAAACTATCGTCCAATCGCCAACGTCCCGTTTATGGGCAAGGTGATCGAGAGGGTGGCGGCGGTCCGGCTGCAGTCATACCTGGAGGATCGGCAGTGCCTCGACCCATGCCAGTCCGGGTTCAGGCCCCGTCGGGGTACCGAAACAGCTTTGGTCGCCCTGCAAGATGACCTTCTCCGGGCGGCCGACAGGGGTTGCTCTACCCTGTTGGTCCTCCTGGATCTGTCAGCGGCCTTTGATACCGTCGACCACGGTATCCTGCTGGACCGGCTCTCTGAGGTTGGGATCGGAGGCTCTGCCCGCAGATGGCTCCGTTCCTTCCTGGAGGGCCGGCCGCAGTACGTTCAGCATGGGGGGGAGTTATCGGCCCCTTGGATTCTCCCTTGTGGGGTTCCACAGGGGTCGTCTCTGTCCCCCATGCTGTTTAACATCTACGTAAGGCCGTTGGCAGGGGTCATCAGGAGTTTTGGAGTCTGCTGTCATCAGTACGCTGATGACACGCAGCTCTATCTCTCCTTTTCCACCTCTGCTGTGGAAGCTGTTGAAGTTCTCGATGGGTGCCTGGAGGCCGTACTGACCTGGACCGGGGCGAACAGGCTTAAGCTCAACCCCGAGAAGACGGAGGTCATGTTCTTTGGGAGCTCGCCGTCGGGGTACGGTGGCCCCCTCCCCTGTCTGGGGGGAGTTTCCCTCCAGCTCGCGGAGAGGGTGCGGAATCTGGGCGTGCTCCTGGACCCGGCGCTTTCCATGGAATCCCAGGTGGCGTCGGTGACCAGGTCCGCCTATTACCATCTCCGTCGGATCGCCCAGATCCGCCCTTACCTCGATGCGAACTCTCTGAGAACAGTGGTCCAAGCACTGGTGATCTCGAGGCTGGATTACTGTAACGCCCTCTACATGGGGTTGCCCTTGACTCTTCTCCGGCGTCTGCAGCGGGTACAGAATGCGGCGGCCAGGCTGGTGGCCGGCGTGCGTCGGTATGATCACATCACGCCAGTTCTGGCCCGCCTGCACTGGTTGCCCGTTGCAGCCCGGATTAGATTCAAGGTCTTGGTTTTAGTTTATAAAACCCTCCATGGCTTGGGACCGGATTACCTGACAGAGCGTATCGCTCAGCGATCCACCTCGGCCCGTCCCGTTCGGCAGGCGTGAGCGCACTTGCTGCGGGTCGCCACTCCCCGAGAAGCCCGAAAGTCGAGTACCCGGGCCCGGGCATTCTCAGTGGCGGCCCCTAGCCTTTGGAATTCCATCCCTCCTGAAGTGCGCTCTGCAGAGTCCCTGCTGGCCTTCCGGAAGGCTTTAAAAACCTACCTCTTCCGGGAGGCCTTCGGCGATTCCTAGGTGTGTGTTTTTTTTTTTTTTTTACCCCGCCATCGCCATGTCTCTGAATGATATTTTTATTAGATTTTTATTAGATTTTTATCAGATAGGATCAGGAACACTATCAGGTTTTTAACTATATTAGTTTGTTGTGTGTATCGTCTTTGTCTAACTGTGATTATCTGTGCCAATTGTGGCTTTGTAAGCCGCTTAGAGATCTTTCGATATTAAGCGGGATATAAATACAATAAATAAATAAATAAATAATAATAATTTTTCCCTATCCATCTTTTTCTTAGATTTCCTGAATTTTTCTTCCAATAACCAAACTTCTTCTTCTCCCTCCTTAATCCCCCCAGGCGTGGCATGCTGGGGGGCGTGGGATGCTTGGCTGAGAGGGAAGACGCGTCTCTGCTGAGCTCCTGGTGAAATGTGAAGAAAAAGATAAAGAAACTTCTTCCTTTTGATGATAAGGTTGGAAAAATAACAAAGCCCTGATAAGTTTATGACCCGGTCTGCTTGGGAGGAGGAGGTAGCATCTTGAATACTGATAAGAGTTGGAGTAAGATAAATATTTGCTTCTGTGTGCTGCTTGGATGTGAAAGCAATGGCGGCTACAGACTCGGAGGCTGAAAGTGAGATGGAGATAATTAACCCTAAAGACTTTCAAAAAGAAATTTAAAAAGCTGTGGAAGAAGCAAAAAACAGCATTACTGAGGCAATTACAAATGTTGTTGAAGACAAACTTTCTAAGTTAGCCAATACAGTGGAACTTATGGCAGAGATTGTTAATACTACCTGGGAAATAGCAAAGGCCAATGAACAGAAAATTAAGGCATTGCAAAAGCAGACCAGGAAATTGGAAATGCACAATAGGTATGTTACTGATAAGTTAATGGACTTAGAAAATAGAGCCAGATGGTCGAATTTACGTTTAAAAAAATGTTCCAGAGTCAGAAGATATGGACAAAGTTATTGAGTGGATGGCTAAGTTGTTGCCGGAGCTGGGAATTTCCAAAGACTCCCTTGACCATATACATAGAGTTGGGAAGCAAAGAAATGAGGCAACTTGGCCAAGAGATGTTGTTATGTGTTTTGGAAGATATACACAGAGAGAGCAGGTTTTCAAAGCACTGAAAAAGCTTTGCATAGACTTGATCAATTGGTGTATAATGGAAAGTGATGGTTTATGATGACCTGTCTCAGGAAACAATTAAAAGGAAAAAGAATGTACGGGCATTTACTAAGGTGCTGCAAGAGAAGGACATTAAATACAATTGGAGAATAGCACCATTTGCTTTAAGAATGCAGTATAAAGGAGAGACATTGATAGCCAAAGATCAACAGCAGATGGTGGTCTTATTTAACAATGTGGGATTGCAGTTGCCAAAGAATTTTAAAGAGACTCCTAACTCCGAGGAAGAAAATGACTTAAGAGAAGAGACTGAACAAGTTCAGGGGCAGAAGAAAAAGAAGAAAGAAAAACAGATTGAGAAAAAATCCTGGGACCTTAGAGACAGGGCTAAATATAAGAAGTGAAGATTTAAAGAAGAAGGAAAATAGAAAGGAGAACTGGGGCAGCTCAGCTGGGCTGGGTTTTTTTCTTTCCTCAGGTTTAGGGGAACTTGCAAGCTCCCTTCCATCTTACACCCCCCCCCCCAATATGGGAGTGAGTGTTGGTTGGATGAGTGATTGTGGAAGAGTTTTGATGTGGAATGTTATGTTGTTGGGGGTGGGTAGGGGAGTGAGTGGGGGTGAATGGAGAGCAATGAATATGTTTAGGGTGTGTTGTGTGTGTGTGGATATGGATGGTCTGAAAGTAGTGAGAAGACAGAGGAGAGGAGTGGTTGGAGGAATAAGTGTGAGAATGTATGGAAGCATATTGGGTTGTGCTCCAGGTGCAAGAGGTATGCCCAGCAATGTGGCATACACTTATTCTCTTGTTCTTTTTGCCTGGACTTCTGTGTTGGGATGGAAGTGTAGGGTTCACAGTAGAGTTGATTGGGAAGGTGGTTGGGGTTGGGTTTATCTCCAGGCTGGTATGGTACAAATGGAGGGAAACAGTGAGATGGTTGGAAAAGATATAATGAAGATATTATTTGTACAACTCTTAATGTTAGAGGTTTGGGTATAAGGTGAAGCGAGTGAGAATTGGGAAGTATATTCAAGAACTGAAGGCTGATGTTGTTTTTCTACAAGAATCATATAATGGGGGGGGGGGAGAGGGAGGTAAATTTTCCTGGCTTTGGGAAAGGGAAAAAATTTATGGCTCCCGGAACGTCAAAAAGTAGAGGGGTTGGAATAGTAATTAACTCCAAGGTGGACTTTGCTGAGAATAAAGTGTTAAGAGATAAGAACGGAAGGTTTGTTTTTGTTCAAGGTTGCTTGGAGGGAGAGCCGGTAGCATTAGCATCAATTTACCTCCCAAACAAGCACCAGCTGGATTTTCTTTATAAGTGTTTACAGAAGCTTGTGAAATTCCCGCCTTATACAAAAGTTGTTGGGGGAGATTTTAATGTTAATCTGCAAGGGGGGAACAGTCCCAAAAAGAATAAGGTTGTGAAGTTTAAAAAACTATGTGGGAAATTTGGATTATTGGAACTATGGGTGGAGTTTTTCCCTAAGGATTATTCAATTCATTTTATTCTAGCCCACATGGAACATTTTCAAGATTGGGTGGTATCTTAATATCGCAAGAGGCTAGGAATTG
This sequence comes from Phrynocephalus versicolor, assembly GCA_023846285.1. Taxonomy (NCBI): domain Eukaryota; kingdom Metazoa; phylum Chordata; class Lepidosauria; order Squamata; family Agamidae; genus Phrynocephalus; species Phrynocephalus versicolor. The sequence continues at coordinate 1,656,715 of JAHTLZ010000274.1, read as the reverse complement.
GGTGAAGGGGATGGATATTGGAATGATTAAAATCACTGACCATGCCCCCATATCTGCTTGTCTTCAAATAGGTTATATTAATAGGTCTTACTCTTGGAGGTTTAACCCTTGGTTGGTTGCAGACGAGCAGAGTAAGTTAAAAATTAAAACAGCAGTAGAAAGGTATTTTGAGGAGAATCAAGACCCAGATATCCCATTAACAATAAAATGGGAAGCAATGAAGGCTGTGATTAGGGGAGTATGCATTCAGAGTCTGGCAATTTTAAGAGTTTCAACTTTTTTGCAACCACATATAAAACTTCTCCTGACATTCCTGGTGTTTCACCTTCTGGTGAACCTCTAACCATTCTGAAAATTTGTCCATTTCTGCAACCTCAAGGATTTTGGTTATCAACTCCTGTTCATTTGGTGTTCCTGACTCTTTCCAGTGTTCTGCAAAGACAATTCTCGCTGCTATGATATGAATTACTAAATATACGCTTTACTGATCCATTGTTTCTGGCATTATGTTCAACAAGAAGAGTTCAGGTTTTAGGTCTATTGGACTGTCTATAACGCAAAAACTGTCTAATCCTACTCAAAAATTTTGAGCTTTTTTACACAACCACCACATATGAAATAACTGTAGATTTCCCATCTGGTTAAGTCCTTTTTTATTTCTTTGATCATTTTCAAGTAGCTATCTTTCATAAGGGTGCTTGTATTTTTTGTAAAGGTTATACCAAGATATTTTATGCTTTTTGCTTCTTGAAACTTTGTGAGTTCTAAAAGGTCTCTTGATTTTGCATATTTTTGGTTAAAATCTTTGGGTTTTTTATGATGTTTTGAGGCCTGACATTTCTCCAAACTCTTTTAGTTCTATCAACATAGCTTCCCTTGATACTCATGGATCTTCAAGAACTATTAGTAGATCATCTGCAAATGCCTGTACTTTATATGTCTCCCCTCACAATTTGAGACCCTTAATTTCACATCAACTCCTTATCTGCTGCATTAATGTTTTCATTGTTATATAAAAAAGCAGTGGTGACAGTGGGGGCCCTTGTCTTGTGCCTTTTTTATTTGATTTTTTTGTGTGTAGTCTCCATTTACTCTAATTTTAGCAATTTGTTGGGAATAGATGGCTTTAATTGTCTCAATAAAGTTCCGTCCTGCTTCCATCACTTATAATTGTGTTATAAAGTTCTAATTCATATTGTCAAAACCTTTTCTTTCTTGATTAGAAACACAGATACAGTATGCCTCAAATAATCCAGCCAGCCATGACTGCTCAGGAATTCTGGGAGTCATCATATAAAAAGTGACATTTTCAACCCATGGGAAGAAGAATCAAGCTTTCTGCAGAGAGACTTTTCCTACAGAGTATCCTGCTGAAACAGCTGAAGAATATTCTTCTCCATCTCCCCAAAGAGCCCTTTGTAGAGAGCTAGGTCAACAGGACCCAGAGTGATTTGCTGAACAGAGTGCTTCTGGAGCACGTAGTGACACATTAGTTTACACAGACTGTCATTTGCTCCTGTGCGATTATGAAAACACTCCCCATCCTGAGTCAGTTCGCCACTACACTTTTAATGTAGTTAATGATTTGCACTCAGGGGTTATTTTGTTCTGTGCCAAAAACCCAAACAATCTCTGGTTATTGTGTTGTGCAAATATATTCAATTCGTAATTGAAGCAGGCACAATTTGAATAATGTTGAGCTCTTCCTCTTGAACAGCTTAAATTAAGGTCATGGTATGTCATGTTTTATTGTTGCTGAATAAATATTGTCTGAGAGATGAAGATTATTAAATTTTCTTTTCTTGCAGGAGGTAATGGTTTTTTTAAAAAACAATATTTTTGTTGGCCTTGATGATTTGGACAAGAAGCACCATTGCATCTGCACCTTCATCACACTGTCTTTGTGGAGACTTAGGTGTGACCAATGTGAACATTGCATGGAGACCAAGATAGTTCATAGGGTGACATCCACATCTATTTACCCACTTCCTAGTTCAAAGGACACAGAAATACTTCCATGAGTTGTCTTCCTTTGCTGGAGTAACATGACAAATGGAAGATTATACGGAACATGCCTTTCACAAAAGGATCTCTTCTTGAAATTTCGAAGGGTATAGCTTTATTCGTTTGTTGCAATAAAGGGGATGACTCCATAGACATTTGGACTAGTCCACTGTGGGGATGGGCTGGTTCATGCCTTTTGCTGGTGATCAGATGGCATAATTGCTAGAAGAAAACTTTCCCACCCCTAGACTGTTCTTGCCATTCTGAGTCAAGGGCTACTGATTATTTTTAATTTTGATTTTTGTTTAGCTTCAGCCAAAATCACTCCGCTTTGGGTCATTTCCAGGACACATGGCTGCTTTTACACGACCCCTAAAATCCGAGGCAAAGGGCTCCCAAATGTGGAGCTTAAAATTGTTTTCCCACCAGCTGCGGACTTTAAACAAAATAAAGTACGACCACGCCCACCTAAGCGTGCCCCAGTGCACTTTAGAAGTACCTGGTCTCCTGAGGAAAAAAAAAAAATCTTCCGATGCAGATTGTAAAGCTGTGCACGCTGGGCTCCCCTCACCTTCTGTTTGTTTTTTTATCCCCACCGCCCCTTTAAGAGACAGGAATCCCTATGGGGCTGCTTGGGGCTGCTTGGACGGCAGACGATGGAGGGTGAGCAGAGGTGAGCCTGCATTCCTTTCTCCCTTTTTTTCTCCCTCCCCTCGCCGCAGACAGGAGTGATGGAGGTCGGAAGGGTTGGAACAAAGGAAGAGGAACAACACCCCACGATCTCTGGTCTGAATTTAATTTGCAAGCGGATTTTAGCGGTCGTGTAAAAGCACCCATGATTGTTGGGATTGCATCAAAGTTCGCTGTTTTAATTTACCAACTTTCTTTTAATTTCCCAGTATCATTAGAGCAGCCATGGCTGCCAGATGCGTGGTAAAAAAATCTAATGAATAAATAAACAAATTAATGGCTTAAACAAACAGCCCAACCATGTAAGGATATTGGGAAATAGAGAAATTAAAAACTTCCTGCCTCTGCCTGAGCTGTACCATTGGACAAATTTAGGCATGGCTTAAAAACCTATTTGTTCAAGTTGGAGCCATAGGTGTTGGGTGTAGGGAGAGGCCAGGAAGTGGCGTAATTTATTTGAATTTTAAGCTGTGTTTTTAAAGCAGTTGATTAATTTTTAGAGGACAATGCTTATTCTGATGAGTTTTATTTTCCCCTCCTTGTGTTGTGTTGCATGGTCATACATTATTGATTTTATTGGAATCTGCTTTAGTGTAGAGCTCAATAGAAATCAGCATTGCTAATTTTATAATACTATATTTTAAGCCAGTGAGAGCAGCACTGGTACGCTATTTATTGTTGTTAAATTCCATCAGGTCACTTCTTACTTATGGCATGTGTATGAATGAAAGAGCTCCAAAATGTCCTGCCTCAAGAGGCCTGTTCAGCTCCTCTAAATTCTTCTAAGGTCACGGCTGCTGTTTCCTTTCAGGAGTCAATCCAACCTGGATTTGGTTTTCCTCTTTTCCTGCTGCTTTCCACATTTCTCAGCATTATTGCCTTTTCCAGATAATCTTGCTTCCTCATCAAGTGCCCAACGTTGGGCAGCCTCAATTTCATCATTTTTCCTTTCAGAAATAGTTGAGGCTTAATTTGATCTAGGAACCACTTTGTTTGCCTTCTTGGCATTCCGGGGCAATGAAAGAATTGTAGGCTTTCTCCCAGAAGTAGGTGGAGATTGGGGCAAGAAGGACATCCTCTCCAATCCCTTCCTCTCCAGTTGGGATATGGGGATGACAACCTACTGCACCTGTACATACAATCCTATAGAGCAGGCATGACCAAACTTCGGCCCTCCAGATGTTTTGGACCGCAACTCCCACAGTCCTTTGCCATTGGCAACCTAAGCTTAGAATTCTGGGAGTTGTGGTCCAAAACATCAGGTGGGCTGAAGTTTGGACATGCCTGCTATAGAGTAAGAATAGACCAGGGGTGGGGGTGGGTTCAGCAAATGAAAAAGACACGCAAGTCCTGACTACTCAACAGTAGGCAGGAGATAACTGTTGCAATATAACATTATTTGCAATTGTTGGACAGTGGTTTAAGGATCATGCTTCTGTGCTCCAGGTTTGTAGCTTGGGTTGTTCTGTTTGCTGCAGTTCTCTGCTAGAGCATTGTTCTGCCTTCCACTGAATTATAGGAAGGAATTGTAATCCTTCTGCAATATTTTGGTTCTCTCCAAGTCTGCTTATATCTCCCTCTTTATGGAGGGTGCCATTTGGGTTTAATGAGGATAGAAGTAGTAGTTTGCTATTAGTAGACAAGATTTTAGATAGATAGATAGATAGATAGATAGATAGATAGATAGATAGATAGATAGATAGATAGATAGATAGATAGATAGATAGATAGATAGATAGATAGATGTGTGTGTGTTGTGTTGTTACAGTCGTTACCAACTCTTCGTGACTCCATATCCATGGAGTTTTCTTGGCAGGAATACTGGAGTGGTTTGCCAGTTCCTACTCCAGGTGCCTACAGCACCTGGTATTCCTTGGAGGTCTCCCATCCAAGTACTAATTAGGGCCGACCCTGCTTAGTTTCCAAAATCAGGCGAGATAGGATGTGCTTAGGGCATCTAGGCAGAGATAGATAGATAGATAGATAGATAGATAGATAGATAGATAGATAGA
>JAHTLZ010000274.1:1630436-1650084 GCA_023846285.1 Phrynocephalus versicolor | reverse complement strand
TACATACATACATACATACATACATACATACATACATACATACATACTTGTGCTTATCTGTTATATTGTATTTTACTGTTTATGGTTTGATTTCTGTTCAGTTTGTAAACTGCCCAGAGTAGCCATGTAGCTAGATGGAGCGGTATATAAATAAATAAATAAATAAATAAATAAATAAATAAATAAATAAATAAATACAGCTCCCAGCATGTTCTGGCTTACAGTTGCCAGGAAGCTATTTACGGGATTCTGAGAGATGTCATCCCCCCAAAAAAATTATGTTTCTTACCTCTGGTCTTCAGTAAGATCTTAACAGCTGCTTAGAGGTTTATGAGTAAGCAGCTGTATGTATTTAGAAACAGGTTTGCTGATACAGAAAAAAAAAATACAGACAGAGAACAGTGGAAAAACTTAGCATCACCATGAGAGCACATCAGAGCTTGGTGCACACTTTGATTTGACAAGGGACGCTGGACTATTTGATTGCGAACAATGGGGTTGTTCCTGCTAGAGAAAGGGCACTTCCTGTCACTTGCAGAGTGACCTCAATTCCACTGAAGTTTTGAACTATGACCAGGTGCATTTGAACTGTGGCCAGCATACCATTGAGGGCACTCTGGCATTTTGAATCCATTTTTGAACAATACCATTAGATTCTAGAGAACTCATGGAAAATACACCTGAAGTACACATGGCAATCACTTCCCTTAATTATATATAGACAATCTGAAACTGAGCAGATATATGGTGGCTCACTCGTATGCGGCAGGGAAAACCAGACAAGGAGGCTGTGGTCATCACATGCTGTGTACATATATTGCATTTATTCATACTACATTTATCTAGATTGATCACATGAGCATTCCTCCCATTGCATGACTAATCTCACAACCAAGACTTAGCAAGCATTATTTATTGTATCTTACTGATTAAGTCATACAGTATGTTGATTGTTGTTTTTCGGATTTGATTGGGAATTGTGTAGTTTAAAAAAAACAACACCAAATCACACTCTGGTATATAAGGTTTTCACTTTGAAAATGGACTGCACATCTAAGTGATATTAATATAATCCCAACTATTACAAGAGAATGGAGTAGAGCTGCTTTCAGTGTGATCACAGTGATGCCTTGGAACATATAGGCCAGAATACTAATGGTGTTCAGCTTAGCTTCGCATAACTTGGTGTGGCTAATTGCAGCCGATTGATGAGATGCTGAAGTGTGTCTGGACCTTGTGTCTAGTCATGTGCCCAGCTGCACAATAAAGAGATGCCTTATAGCACATCATCATTTAATTACATTAATCTGTGGCGAGCTATGAAAAACTTACATGAATACTGATAGGATTCTAGGCATCGTTTTGTCTTAAGCTAGGTCCATGGAGTAGGAACTGGCAAACCACTCCAGTATTCCTGCCAAGAAAACTCCATGGACATGGAGTCACAACGAGTCAGTCATGACTGCAACGACACAACACACAGAGACACACACAGTATATCACAGAAATGAGTACACCTCCTCACATTTTCTAAATATTTTAGTATATCTTTTCATGTGACAAAAATGAACAACTAACACTTGCCTACAATGTAAAACAGTGAGTATACAGCTTGTATAAGTGTAATTGTGTTGTCCCTCCAAAATAACACAAGACACAGCCATTAATGTCCAAACCACTGGCAACAAAACTGAGTACACTCCTAAGTGACAATGTTCAAATTGGGCACAAAGCACCAATATTTTGTGTGGCCACCATTATTTTCCAGCACTTCCTTAACCCTCGGGCATAGAGTTCACCAGAGCTTCATAGGTTGCCACTGGATTCCTCTTCCACTCCTCCATTATGATATCACAGAGCTGGAGGGTGTTAGAGACCTTGCATACCTCCACCTTCCATTTTGAGATGTCCCACAGATGCTCAATAGCATTTAGGTCTGCAGACATGCTTGGCCAATCCATCACCATCAGCTTCTTTAGCAAGGCAATTGTTGTTTTGGAGGTGTGTTTGGGGTTGTTACGTTGGAATACTGCCCTGCAGCCCAGTCTCTGAAGTAGGTGATCATGCTCTGCTTCAGTAAGTCACAGTCCAAGTTGGCATTCATGGTTCCCTCAATGAACTCCAGCGCCCAGTGCTGGCACCACTCATGCAGCCACAGACCATGACACTCCCACCACCATGCTGGACTGTAGGTACAACACACTTGTCTTTGTTTGCTGGATGGCCAGATGGCCAGAACTGGGGACATGCTGGGTCATATACAGATAGCTAGAAGTACTGAAGGCTTCAGTATTCCAGAGATATCACCAATTTTTCTTGTGTAGCTGAATTTCCCCTGCACCATGCCTGTGTTGTCAGATCTCAATGATTTCAGATCTTAGATTTTTACAGCACTTCTCTACAGCAAACCTGCAGGTTAGGTCAGAATTGTTTGCTGGAAGAAAAGGTGAGGCTGAAACAGAGTGGTTGGCTCATGAGTTCATCATATCTAGGGCAACCATTCTCAACGGGGGTCCCAAGTACATTTGATGTGGGATGGCAGACTGGAAATAATTCTTCACATACCATCTTACAAGGTTCATCACCCAACAATCCCGATCCAGCCTGCATTTCTTTCATATTGTGTTAACGGCTGTGGCCAAACCAGGCTAAGAACAGGTGATCTAGAGGAAAGTTCTGAATCGGGATTAGCTGATTTACGATTTGCACTTTTAAGATATTTTAATGGATGAAACCTAGTGCTAACAGTTCCATGTACTCTTTATGCTGAAGAGAAATCAGAAAAGGCATCTTCACTGTGAATGAGTCCTTCAGCCTAGACTAATTTGCAGCACAAATCTACCAAAGAAAAATATATACGTAGATATTTGTTTTATGATTTGTTTAAAATTTTTACGTGGCATCGCTTAACATAAAGCTTGTTGGACAGCTTAAGCCATAAAAGCAACTTACATACAAAATAGTTAAAAATAAAAGCTGAATGAATACAGCAGCAGAAACCAACACTTACAATCAAGTTTCCACAACTGAAAAGTCAAGGATTGTGTGCCCCCTATAAAACATAGTAATAATCAGGCAAGTTGTGAGAGTGTGAGGGAGTGAGATGTAATAAGAATGGACAATAGTTTTGTTTTTGTTACAGGTATCAGCATGAACTTTATGTGGCAAATTCATTTTAATTATGTATACCTATGGTTTTTAAAATGTACATATCATTAAAGTCAGAGGTAGTGCAAAGATTTTTGTAGCATTTTCTTGTGTTTGTTTTTCATAATAATACTTTTTATGTTCACGTATGGTCATATTATGTTTATCATGTATTACTCTGTCATTTTAAAGTTGGCAACTGATTTTGAGAGACATGTCACTGTGCATGTATATTCATATGTCTACAGTATATGTGTATGTCTATCAAAGGTCTACATGAGAATAAAGAACAGAGATGCCTGAAGAAGACCATGTGGTCTGAATGCATTTAATGCCCCAAACCCCATTAGAATATTTTCCAATCCAAAAGGAATCCTATCGGATATCTATCCAAAATCCTACTGGGTATCTACTGCATATCCTATTGGGTATCCAAAATCCTGTTGAGTATCTTTAGACTCCAAAACTCACATTAAAATATAGCAGTTGGTCTTTTAGCTGCCACATTTGTCTTCTTTATTTTTATTTAATTTTTGTTTTTGTTTTGCTTAACAAGTTGGGTATTTATAGAACAGCCTTGTGATACAGTGGTTAAGCTGCTGTATTGCAGCTACAGTAGTCCCCCACCACATCATGCCCCAAATATTGTGTTTCCACTAAATATTGTGGGATCCGCCACCACCCCTCCACTTTGGTGACAGTGGCCCTCATTGAGACCACCAGAACCCATGGCCATAGCGAAAGCCTCCGGCCAGGGTGCAGAAGCCTCCAGGCCCAGCTGCGGCTGCAGTGGAGGCCTCTGGACCAGGTGTGGAAGACTCCAGCTCTCTCGGAGGCCTCCAGCCCCTGTAGTGGCTGCAGTGGCAGCCTATAGACTTGGGTGTAGAAGCCTGTGCTCCTCATGGAAGCTTCTGGCCCCAGTCACAACCCCAGCGGAGGCCTCTGAACCAGGGCGTGGAAGCCTCCGGTCCTTGTGGAGGCCTCCAGACCAAGCCACAGCTGCAGTGGAGGCCTCCAAACCTGGTGGAGGTCCAAGCCATGGAGGACTCCAGCCCCAGTGGCAGCCCCAGAGGAAGCCTCCAGACCCAGGCATGGAAGCCTCTGGCCTTTGTGGAAACCTCCAAACCCAGAGCTGTGGCTGCAGTGGAGGCCTCTGTGAGGGCTGGAAGTTTCCACACCTGGGTCCAGATGCCTCTGCTGCAACCACATCTGGAGCTGCTAGCCTCTACATCTGGGACCTCCACCTGGTCCAGAGACCTCAGCTGCAGCCATGGTTGGGGCCGGAGTCAGTTCCTAGCCATGCCACCACTGCCTGCATTTCCTCTCACCTGCCTGCTTGCTCACCAGCTGTCTGGTGTGGCTGGGAATGGACCCCTTTCCCTTAGCCAGTTGCAGAGAAAGAGGGAAGGGTGAGAGAAGGGAGGTCTCTGGACCCAGCCAGGGCCACACTGGGGGTCTCCGGACCCAACCTGATATGCAGGTGCCATTACCACAACTGCATCACCATATCAAAGATTTTCCTTTATCGCAGTTGGTTAGAAAACCTAACCCCTGCAATAAACTGGGGGTTACTATATAACAGTGCTCATGACCTGGGGTTCAATTCCAGGTAGCTGGCTCATGGTTAACTTAGCCTTCTATCCTTCCAAGGGCAGTAAAATGAGTGCCCAGCTTGCTGGGGTGTGTGTGTTAATCTGTAGCCTGCATAATTAAATTGTAAACTGCCTAGAGAGTGCTTTAAGAGCTATGAGGTGGTATATAAGCAGAACTCTTTTGCTTTTGTTATTTATATGAACAGAAACAGACTGGGAGCCAATGCAAACGACAAAGGACAGAGTTAAAATCCCCAGCAGTCCTGATTAATAATTTTGTGGTCCAACTTCAGACGAATCATATTCAAAGACAACCTCATATAAAACGCACTGCATCTAATGGGATGCTACCAATGTATGAACAATGATGGCTGAGCTGCCTCAATCCAGGCACCATCACATTCTGTGAATCAGGGAAAGCTATTTCAGAAAAGTTACTTTTCCTGGGTTCCCCTATCTTGAATACTGTCTAAAAGAGAATGTCAGTCTTTCTGGTATAGTAAACAAAACAAAAACCCCAATGTGATCACATTATTTTCTAAATGTAATAAAGTATTACTTTGAACCACAAAGGCCATTTGAATCTCTAATGACAATTTTAGATAACAACTTTTTCCATGCTGGGAACATGACCCCTTCATGGTTGAGAAGCAGTATCCAAAGCAAGCTGAACACTATTCACTCATGTGAATAAAAACTAAAAACTTCTATCTTCCTCTGATAGGAACTTCAAACATCTGGAGGATCAAAAGCTGCCCAACCTGTGTTCTACACTACAGTATTCATGTTGAAATATATATCCTTTATGCAGATCTGTCTCAAAGCTGGTGGGTTATGAACAGAACTGATTGATTGATTACATTAGAAAAATGGTATTTACTATGTATTCCTAGCATTTTTTTATTTCATCAACAATTCACCATATTAAAGAGAGAGGCACTGACATGAAAAAAAGAAACTTCGTACACAGAACGCTGCATATCAGAACAAAAAAGTGCATTTAAGAGTTATGTAAACAATGGGAAACACTGTAACTTGGTATTTACAGTACCCTCCCAACATGCAGTTACAAAAGAAAGTAGCAAGCATAACAGCAGAGAAACATTTCTTGGCTTGAGAGAAGCAACATCTTTGTCAAAACTAGGGGCACCACTTTAATGCCAGCCTCCATGAGATTAAAATGGGTGCTTATGGCTTTGCACATTTCAAGTGATCCTTGAGGTCCCTCTCTCTCTTCCCAAACTGAGAGTTGCAACACGATCCTGCAGGAAAGGCTAAAATATTTGGGGCTCTTTAGTCTAGAAAAAAGGTGCCTGAGGGAGGAGATGATTGAGACGTACAAAATAATGCAGGGCATGAGTAAAGTGGATAGAGGGATGCTCTTCTCCCTCTCACAAAAGACCAGAACTAGGGGACATCCACTCAAATTGAGGGCTGGGAGAGTGAGAACAGACAAAAGAAAATATTTTTTCACCCAGCATGTTGATAGTCTGTGGAACTCCCTGCCACAAGATGTGGTGATGGCCTCTGGCCTGGATGCCTTCAAAAGGGGATTGGACAGATTCCTGGAGAAGTCCATCACAGGTTACAAGCCATAATGATGTGTAATCTTCAGGCTCAAAACTGGGGTTCTTCAAGGACCAGATGCAGGGGAGTGGTGTGAAGAGACAGCTATCTAGTCTCGTGCCCTCCCAGACACATTTGGTAGGGCCACTGTGAGATACAGGAAGTTGAAGTAGATGGGCCTTTGGCCTGGTCCAACATGGGTCTTTTTATGTTCTTATGTTTTAACCACAATTCATAAGTAGTCCTCACAATGCAATTCCTAGTATGTCCCACTGATGTCCCACTGAGCTCAGTTTTACCCTTTATTTTATCTATTATTATTACCATAACATCCGACTAATGTGGTGTACGTGGTTCTTTTCCCCTCCTCATTGCTCACAACGACCCATGGAAGTACATTAGGCTGAAAGACAGCTACTAGCCCAAACCTGGCCAGTAAATTTTGTGACTGAATGGGAATTTGTGCCTGAGTTTCCCAGGTTCTAGTCCGGCGCTCTAGCTGCCATGCCACACCAACTCTGGGTCTTCTTCCCAGTTAGGTTGGCAACCTCATTGCTTTTTTACCAGGGTCCTTTTGGGGCAAGCTGGTATGGGCTAAACTTAGGAGTCAGTCAGAGCCATGTTATGCTATATCAGAGTTAAAGTGATCCTATTTTGTCTAGCTCTTTCTGATTTGAATTTCCAATATTCAGGAATGGCTTAATAAGTGAACTACTTCGGAATTTTGGCAAATTGAACTCTTCTGCTACTCTTTGGTATAAGGGCAGGGGATCTGAATTTTGATTGTAGTACACTACCACTATAATTTTAATATATATATATAAATTATCTTAAAGAGCTGGTCAAGAAGATTCCATAGCCAAATCTCCTTCTTATGATTTCAGTCAAGCTTATAACTGGTCTCCCAATACAAGAAGTAACTGTCACCCATTTAGTGCTCTCTCTATTTATTCCCTTCCCCCTCCTGACCATCATTATAGGAGCTCAGCACATTATACAAAATACTCCACTTTGTTTTCATCATAGTCTAGGTTAGGGGGACTGAAACTTGGGTTCAATGGGGATCTAAATGTACATCTCCTCAGTAGGCAAATCCAGAGGCAAGTAAAGTTACTTCGTTTGGACTTCAGTCCCCCCCAAAATAACATCCTGAACATGGCAGTTTCATGCAATGAGCCTGGGTGTGTACCTGGGACTCTCCTTTCCCCCCTCCAGATAGGTCAAGAAAAGGGCCCTCTACAGAATCCTTCTTCCATAACTGAGGCTTTGTGTGGCTGGTGTTGTTGTGACACAAAAAAGCAGGTGCAAAGACTCAAGCCCAGGAGACCTGGGTTGCCACTGCCGCTCAGGCAAGCAATTTCCCCTGAGTGACCTTGGCCCAGCCAGCGCTCTGGCCTTGCTCTATCTCACAGGGTTACTGTGAGGATAAAGCCAGGGAGCAGGACAGCAGCCAGGCACTCGGCTTCCAGCTCGTCTGAAGGAAGGCGGGCTCAGTCATCATCATCATCATCATCATCATCATTCCGGCCTCCTCCTCCTCCTCCTCCTCTGTGCTCGAAAGTCTGCTTGACTGCTCGGCAGGCGAAGATCTGCGGGCGGCGGGGACGAGCCAACCCAAAAAGCTCCTGGGTCGCCTTCGCCCGCTCTTCCCCTCGGCACTTTCCAAGTTCCCACGTTACTGCTGCTCCGACGCGCCTCGAGACTCGCCCGCCTCTCTCCATCCCTCCGTTGTTCTCTCCCCTTGGTCGGCGAGTGCCTTCCGAGTGCGCATGCTCCGGCCAAGGCGCTTAGAGAAGCTAGAGCGCTTCCCTTCGCTCTCTCGCCTTTGCCTCCCCCCATCCTCCCCCCTCCCTGCTCCTCCTCCTCCTCCTCTCCCCCCTTTTTTTCCTCCATCCGGGGAACTCCGAATTAGCATTGACAGCCGTGGCACAACTTTTCCCGAGGCAAAGTGAAATCAAGGCGCACACTCTGAGAAAATATAGTCCCTCCCGTTTTTAAGTCTTCTTGGTCCCCATTGGAGGGGGGGACGGAGCCGTGCGAGGCGATTAATCGGGTCCTGGGCGGAGCAGGGGGCCCATGGGGCTGGTTGGCTAGGGGGGCGGCGGGGTGGGTGGGTGAAGCTCTCTCCCCCCCTCCAGTTTGGCGGAAAGTGAGTGATTTGTCCCTGTCCCTAGCAAAGAGGCAAAGAACTTGCTTTGCAGCCTGAGTAGTTGTTTCTTGCGATTGTTGTTGCCGCTTTTTCAAAAATTGTTGTGTGTGTGTGAGTGTGTACGTGCGTGCGTGCGTTGGAGGGGAGAGCGGTGGCTGGTTTGGCTGCTCGGGCTTTTCTGTTGGTGCTGGTGGTGGAGAGGCAAAAGAAAAGGGGATTAAAAAAAAAACCCTGGCAAACTTCTCTGGGATTCGAAAGTGGGAGCAAAGTGTCTTGAGCAAAGTTGAAAAGGATGGAGCTGCACAGCTTGCAAGAGGCGTTAAAAGTGGAAATCCAATGTCATCAGGTAAAGAGAACAACAACAGCAATAATAATAATAATCAGGGAGAGGGAAAGAGAACGCGAGACCGGGAGGGGCGAAAAAATAGCCTTACACATCCCTGGCATGAGCGCGAGAAAGATAATCTGCAAGAATTTTAACAACACTGCCTGCTTACCAAGTAGCTGGCGGGGTGGTGGTGTTCTTGTCGCAGGGTCTATCGATTGGGGGCGGGGTGGGGGGGGAGAGAAAGAGAGAATCAAAAGAAAAAGGGGGGGGGGGGTGATGGTGAAGAGGAACGGGGGTTGAATGTCGAAGAGCCTTCCTCGTCTCTGCGAGACGCTTGGTTTACCGTGTGGATATCGTGTGGACCACTTTGCAAAAAAGTAGTTTTCGAGATTGTTTGCTCGAGTTTTGGCGTGTGTATCTGTGTTGTTTTAGATCTGGAGTTAACATTGCGGTTGGGGCTTGTGTAGAGAGAGGCGTGTTCGTGCGTGTGTATGTGTGTGTGTGTGTGTGTGTGTGTGTGTGTGTGTGTGTGTGTGTGTTGGAGAGATTAGGACGAGACTTGAATATTTATGAGCTTTGCTTGACACTGACTCGCTGTGTTTACTTGCCTCTTTGTTCCATACCCCTCCCTCCCCTTTCCACACTCACTCTCTCACACACACACATACACACAGACATACATAAGCACATTTTTAAAAATCCATTACATGTGAAAAATTTTCTAATTCCTTCTTTTTCGGGGCGATTTTTTTTATAGAAACTAGTTGCACAGATGAAGCAAGATCCACAGGTAAATGCAGTTCTGTTGTTGTTTTTTAATTTAAAAAAATCCCAGCCTCTCCAGTATTTTAGCTCCGATGTAATAAGTGCGGTTCTGCTGGGACAGCAAGATAAGAAACTTTATCAGTAAGAGATCTCATTCTGAAGACCGGGCTAAGCTTTATTAGTTAAAGGGGTTATTAGATATATATATTTATATATTTATATATTTCTTTTCCCCTCTTCTTATTGTGCATGCTTTTCGTTGGGTTTTACTCTTGGAGCCGTTCGGAGGCGCAAGTTTACTCTTAGCTGGCTTTAGTTTACACTTGCTTTTTTAATCTCCATTTTATTGCCATTTTTACAGAACGGTGATCTTAAGAAACAAATCCATGAGAGGCAATCGAGAATAGCAGCTCTTAATGAAAAACAAGTAAGAATGAATGGATTCAGTTATCTGTCTATGGATGGTTTTCCTCTTTTTCTTTTTTTCCAGTGCACTTGCTCAACATTCTAAGACTCGCCTTAGCTGAAAAATGCCGACGTGTGAATAAAACACTCATGTTTACTAAAGATAGCCTAAAGTGAGAAAATGCTTTAAGGATGAAAGATCCAGCCCTCTTCTCTACTTTGCCTCGAAATATGTTTATAGTCATAATGTACAAAAAAGATCGGCATTAGTTAAAAGGTTTTTTTAATATTAAAACACACACACACACACGCACACACACTGAGGCGTCCATTTTGAGTTGGTCGACATGTTTTAGGAATATGAGAAATTCTTTGGTCTTTCGCTAGTTTGTTTTCACTTCCTTGCAACATGGAAAAGCCACTAGTGGGGAATGACGGGATGGAGAGGGACCCACTTTGAAAGTCTGCATCATTGCTTTCGCCTGGAAAATTGATTTTCTATTGGTGTGGCGAGAGAGAGAGAGCTCGTTCTTTCGCCGGCCCCCCCCCCCATCGGCACACACACTTGGCGTTTTTTGCTTCCTTGGGCTTGATCTGACGTGCTCGCTAGCTTTGGAGTGGAGTTCGTGGAGGGACTTTTAAGCGCCCACAGACACGTCCCCCTCCCCCACCCACACTGCACGCCCAACTCGTTAGGCAAATCGGAGTAGAGAAAAAGTGGAGTCAGATCAAGATCGCTCTTCTCGCGCCCTTCTCCAAAGAAACTTTTTTTTTTTTAAAAAAAGCCTTTGTATCATCTGTGTAAGTCAGGCTCTGCTGTTGCAGCCATGAAATTATGGGGTTCATCTTCAGCCCCCTCTCTTTAGCCTCCTCCTCCCCCAATAAGCAAACACAGACATCGAGACGGAAAAGTTGTCTTGCGTTGTTGAGTTTGGTGTGCTCCGGCGCCGCGGAGGGCGAGGATTCCTTCTCTTTTCCTTTTCAGCACCACGAACAGATGCCATGGAAAGCTCGGCGTGTATCTCGGGAGCTTTTCCACCGCGCACGCACGCATACACACACACACACACACACACACACACACATGCATGGATATACACGCAGGCACACCACCCCATCCCTTCCCTTCTGCCCCCGCCCCCTTCCACTTCCAATACTTGCTAGGCATACATCGAGTGGTGGTGGCGGCGGCGGCAGCAGCAGCAGCAGCAGCAGCTTAGGGAGCCCGGCTATGATCCTCCGGATTGTTATTCTCTTCCCTCCGCGCCCGCCCCCCCCCGCCCTCGGCTCCCCCCCCATCTCCGTCCCCCATATAAAAACGAACTTTCGCCATGGCGCTCCCCTTCCACTTCTCTCCCTCCCCCGCCTCTTTCCTTGCTTGCTCAGGCAGCTTTCCAAAAGCCCCTTTGGCGAGAGATCGTCCTCTCTCTCCCCACTCCCTCCCCCCTTCCCCGCTTCCCGTTCCTTTCCCTTTCCTCCGGCTGAATCGATCGCGATTCCTTCGGAATGCAGCAGTCCTTTCAGCACCAGAACTTGGAACAGCGCCCTTGAGCCTCCTCTTAGCCAGAGCCATCCACACACACACACGCGAGCCCCTCCCCCGGATCACCCCTGAAACCGTAAAAAACGACCGCCTGGCTCTTTTGCGGGTAGTTTTCGGAGAGGGAGGGAGAGGAAAGGAGTCATTATTAAACACCACTACCCCGCTCTCCGCCTCTAGTTCGGGTTGAAGTTGAAAAGTAAGCTGTGCCTAGGTGGAATGGTCGCCTGCCTGGCGGAATGCCTGCCCCGAGATGGTGGTGATGAGATGGAAGAGCCCGTTTTCGGCGCCTTCCCCTCCGCTCCCCATCCCTCCTCCTCTCCTCTCTTCCTTCCCCCTCCTTCCCTCCCTCCCTCCCTCCTTCCCTCCCTCCCCCCTCCTTCCCTCCCTCCCCATCCCGATTGATTGTAGCCCAGAATTTGTCAGCAGCTCTCAGTTTGGTAGTGGAAGCTTCCATTTTGTGAGGGAAAAGGGGGGGGAGGGCTTGGTGGTTTCTTCCAGACCAACATGGAGAGGGGGGAAAAAAGTCTGCAGAGTTTGATGGTGGGGGATGGGCCCCCATTCATGCTTAACATTACCATTTTGATTGCTTTGATGCCATTTTTGAGCGTGTGCGCGAGAGTGGGGGGGGGGGAGGAAGGGATAGAATACCCTACTCAGCAGAGCACAAAGATGTTTAATCACTGTATAGAATCAAATCAGATAGTTTCTTTTCTTTGAGGGTGGGGGAAGGAATCACAGAAGGAGAGCTTAGAGTTGTCAGCTCATTTTTTAAAAACCCCGGCAGGGTAAAAACAGCACGTTGTATTGATCCTGCTACTACATTGAGTAAAGAGGATTTATTTAAAACAAGCTAACGGCCTCATATTGCCAACAGTGCCATTTTTGTGCCCCCCCCCTTTGGAGGAAAATAGTTTTACTGCATTAAAGTGGGCATTCTGGCCGTAGACTTGATTGTGCTTCCCTGTATAACAGCAACTATTTATAGATTGTTTAAATTTTTATGAAGATATACAATGAGGAGCTATTTATTACGGGCCCTACCGGAATTTAGATAATGTAAAGAATACAGAGATTGGAGGGAGAATGGAATTTCCGTTCGGAGGCAACACTTTTTCTGAGTTAAATAGTAAACAATGCCTGGGTGTTACTCATGGTTAAATAAATGTCTCACTTAGGGATAAGGTAAGGAACAACAACAACTAGTCCTTGGATCCCACTGCTACTAGTAAGGGAAAGAGTGTGCCCTGATCCACTTCCTGTTTTATGCAACAAGAGCTTACACAATGGTAGAGGTTTAAATGCTGATGCAGTGCCTTCATGCCCTGCACTCAGTCACCTCTGGGGGCTGGACAGGAAATCACACCCACAAGTGCCATGAGTTTTTCAGATCTCAGTCTGAATGAGGAACACAAAGTCACTGAAGTTCGGTTTTAGATTAATCACATTCTCTCTCTTCAAGGGGAGGAACTCTCAAATGATAGCAGGCAATTGGCACAAGTTATTAATACTATTTTCTTTCTATTAGTTCTTTATTTTTTCCATCTGTTCTTATTTTGAATTGTTAAATCATTTTGATTTATTGTATTTGTGCTTATTTGCTTATTGGTTCTTTTTATTACTATGATTTGGTTATTTGGTCTGATGGGTTAGTTTTTATTTACTAGTTTAAGTTGTTTAATCTGTTTTTGTATTTTGTATATGTTTGTAAACTGCCCAGAGTAGCTTTTTTGCTAGATGGTTGTGGTATATACATCAAATCAAGTCAAGTCAAATCAAATCAAATCAAATCAAATAAATACTATTTTCTTCCCCCCCCAAAGATGCCTACAGGGGCACCCTGTTGAGGTCTCCTTTAACATAGTGTAAACTATCCTGCAAGAAGAGGAAGTGAATACAAAGAAAACAGCATATCTGGCCCTCTCTTGCCAAGGTCTGTTTATCTTCTTTGTGTTGGGAGTAAACTGACCCGTGGGAGCCTTTAAACACCATTGGTGTGGTTGTTTTTCTTTCCTGGAGAGTGGATAGAGTAGTTCAAGGGAATGTGCTAGAGTTCTCTAGCAAAGAATTCCAAGTAGCTTGAAAAATCAAAATATAATGGATCTCTGACTGTCAGAGCTGTTGTTGCAGCAAAGTGTGATTTACACTTGAACCCTGTGAAAGCCCAGGTTTTTTATTCCTTTGAGGAGCTGACATAGATGGGAGAAGAGCTTGTTGTACAGGGTTGCTTTACTATGAGGACAAGGAGGAGGAAGACAGGATGGCAGGATGGCACATCTGAATAAGGCTCAAGAAACAAAGTGAACTTTCCACAACTTCCCAATGTCAGTAATGCAGTACTTTGGCAAAATTACTTGGATGACGTGTCCCAGAATTCCGCAGAGGGCTTTGGAAAATATAGTTTTTAAAAAATGGGAGTTTGGCAGTCTTCATTTTAGCTATAGTATATTCCACCAAAAGTCATAAGTGCGTATTGGAGACTGGCTGGGAAATTCCATAGGAATGTTGGCTGTCCCCTTCTGTTTGAAATCTTTGTGGTTTTGGGAGAGCTCACTTCAAGTCACTGTGCCTTTGGACTGCACAGCATGTTTTTCCATTTTTAAAGGAAACGGAAAATAAGAAAGACTGACCATTGGTAGAGTATTTTAGATGCAGTCTGGTGGAGAAGCATGCAGCTTAACACTAGATGGGCTGAGTACAGATTATTGCCTGCATTTACTTAAGAACACCCTGCAGGATTTGACCAAAGGCTCCACCACTCTGTTGCCCACAGTGGCCAGCTAGATGTTGATGGAAAGCCCATAAGCAAAATATGAGCCTACGGGGCCTCTCTTGCAGGTGTCAGACAGGTACTGGGTATTCAGAGAACCATGCTTCCTCTGAGCCTGGAAGTGCCAAGTAACCATGTTGACTAGTCAACATTAGTAGCCTTATCCTCTTCGGATTTGTCTAATCTGCTTTTAAACTAAGTTGGTAGTTGGCAAGACTTTTAACAACAAATTCCATAGTGTATGCTGTATAAGAATCTCCATTCCCTTTTCTCTCTCCTTGATATCCCATTATTCAGCTTTAGAGCAGAGTCCCCATTAGGTTGTAGTAGAGAAGGAGAAAGGCCAATTGCAAACCTCTTCTCCATGCCATGCATATCTTTACACACTTCTGTCATGTTCCCTCTCCAACATACTTGTGTTCTTTCTAAACCAGGGGTGGAGAACCCTCAGCCCTCCAGATGTATTGGACTGGAACGCCTAGAATTGCAAACTTATTTTGCCAGTGATAAAGGCCTGTCAGAGTTCTGGTCCAAAACACCTGGAGGTCCCCCACCCCTGCTCTTAACAACAACAACAACAACAACAACAACAACAACAACAACAACAACAACAACAACAACAACAACAACAACAACAACAACAACAACAACAACAACCCCTAAACATTCTAACATTCCCTCACAGAGGGCTGCTCCAACCTTATGATCATTTTGGTTGCCCCTTTGAAAGCTCCAATGCAGAATGTCTTGTCACTATCCACATGATGGTTGACATTCTTGAGCAGGTGTAAAAGAGTTCTGAGATGCCATATATGTGACACCAGCAGTTTCACTGTTGAGTGTTTTCCAAGAGCTCCCAGACCCCTCCCATGTGAAGCTACAGTGTCACCTTTTGATAGTAAACAATAGGAGGTGTTATTCAGGCGTAGATGCAACCCATTTCTTATGTACTGGCCTAGCTTATTCTCTAGTGACTAACAATCCTCAACCGCTTGACTTGACAGCACCTCATGAATCTATACCCATATGTGTTGCCTGTCTAGCTAGTTCTGTATCTAGAACAGGTAGCAAGCTAGTTCTGTATAAAGTATTTTGGAAGCTCTAGATTTCAGCTTCCAAACTAAGGCTACATTTACTTGTTGGTCCCAGATACAGGAGATCTGATGGGCCTTGTTCAGTCAGCATTTATGTAAGTCTTTTTGATCCAATAGGTCTACTCTAGTTTGTACTAAAGATCAAATTTAGCCCTTTTTAAGGCTAGTTTTATTCCCAAGACCATCATCTTTGTGCTAGGGTCATGACAACCAGAGACTGTTCCCTGGCACTGTATATAGAACTGTGAATCATTGACCTTTTCATGGGATTTACTTTCTGTTCATTTCAGTGGGACAGCCAATTTTTCTGAGGAATAAACAAAGCACAGGCAGCTAATTTGGGATTTCAGCTGGTATGCCTGTATGATGCATCATAGCTACTTCAGCAAGCATATTCCTTTTTCACCCCATGCTCCAGAATATTTGCCTTGACCACCAGATTTAGCAGGGACTCAACAAAATAAAGATGAAAGGTTTACAAGGATAAATGTGAAGTACCTGGATGATGGCACCCATTTAATACATTGGTTGTAGAAGGACAAATCAGCCTATCATTTCCAGTGAACTTCTCAAGTCATTTTAATTTCTTCTCTCTTTGTGGATTTCAGCACTTTCTGAAAGTGCTGTAGAATGAGTAGCAGAGGCATTTTTACCCATTCAACACCATCTTCAGTCCATAATTCATTTTGCTCCAAAAGACAAATTCAGAGAGTTTTTGACAGTGTTCACAAACCTGCATATTCCTTCCCTCTCTCTGGAGCACGGATGAATTGTAATATCATTGAAGAATGAGTTTACCTCCTCTTTAACAAGATATGATCTGTGAAGACTCCATTAGTTGGTCCAATGGTTTTACACCTTGAATCCACATCGCCTACACAGCAGCCCTAACATTTTTATCTATACTGCCAAAAAACAAGCATGTATATGTAAATAAAAGGCCTTAACCCAAAAGCCAAGTTGTCCTTTAACAGCACAATCTGAAACACTCTGCTGCATCTCCTCCTCCTTGTGCTCTCTAGGCATTCCTCAATTCCTTTTGCTGACTTCTGACTTAATAATTATACAGTTAAACTTCAGCCTGACATTGGTATTGACTGGTAGCAGAGATTTTGAAACTCAGTGGCAAACCTATAGAAAGCTTGCTGGGTTTTACTTGCCAATGAACTCGGGATGCCAACAAGCTTGCCCTGGAGCATAACAATAAAGATATGTCTTCCTGAAAGACAATATATATGTGTGTGTCATTCACTTGCATACTGCTTCATTTCATAGCTATAATTTTTATCTATGCAGAAATCAACCTCACTCTCTCTGACAGACTACTCTGAGATATTTTATTGCCGGTTTTGTCTTTTGGGAATAGCATACCTAGAATTACATTGTAGACTGCTGTTTGCTTTTTATGGTTTCCCTTGAATTCAGTTCTTGGGTTGCCTTAGACTTCTCAAAAGTAAGGTATCTTCTTAAGTAGCAGCAGTATGTATGCATGTGTGTGTGTTGTGTCGTTACAGTCGTGATCGACTCTTCGTGACTCCATGTCAATGGAGTTTTCTTGGCAGGAATACTGGAGTGGTTTGCCAGCTCCTACTCCAGGCGCCTACAGCACCTGGTATTCCCTGGTGGTCTCCCATCCAAGTACTAACTAGGGCCAAACCTGCTTAGCTTCCAAAATCAGGCGAGATTGGATGTGCTCAAGGCATCTAGGCAGCTCATGTATGCATAGAATAGAATATTTATTTACCGTCCTTAGACCAGTTACACATAAATATAAAACAATGGATTAAAAATACAATTAAAACATGTTAGCATGCATACAGCTGGTTGGCATTTAACTTCCGTAGTCAAAGTATCATCACACAGAATATAGCCACTTGACAGGAGATCTTCGTGTCTACATCTGAAAGGAGGAATTCGAGTCTTTTTCCTTCTGAGCATCCAGGGATTCTTTCCAATAATGGGATGATATGTATGCAAATTATGTACTGTACAGTATATGGTGGGACATATTTTACCCTTCTCTCCATTTAGTTTTGTGGGCTTCTTCTGATCAAAGCTAATTAAGCAATGCATGGAATGGTAGCATTGTTTACACATGTTGAGAGAGAAATTAGTGACAGTTTCCAAAGCTCTATATTTGATATGGTTAAGCTGAAAACAAAGCATGGAATGTGAGGTTTGAGGTAAAACAAGAAAAGGGGCCATGGTGTAACCTTCATTTGTGCAGATGCTTTCTTTTGTCAAGGACAATAGTACTCCAGGTATGAAGGTTAATACTCAAGATCTTGGATTGGCCTGTACCCAAGCTCTGAGTGGTTGTATTTAGGGACACTGGTTGTGTATATTACAACATGTAGGCTTGACATTTAAGGCTGAAAAGCTGAATCAGTCAACCAAGACCCTTCAGTTTCCTTGGGAGGCTGTAGATTTGCTCTTTGATTGTTAGATTTGGTGTAGTTTAATGGCTAAAATGGTAAAATTAAAAGCAGGACACCTCAGTTCAAATCTTCCTTCTGCTAGTGGTGGCTCACAACCTTGGGTCCCCAAATGTTCTTGGACTAAAACTCCCAGAAGCCTTCACCATGAGCTCTGGTAGGCTGGATTTCTAAGCGTTGCAGTCCAAGAACATTGGGGGACCCAAGATGGAGAACTATGTGATATACGGACACTTGGTCATTTGCCAGATTACTTCTCTCTCCACTGATATGATTTGGGTGTATGATATAGTTGTGTGGATTAATCAGATCATTCTGAACACACAAATAGACTTTTTTTTTGGTCCAAAGTATATTTTCTCTAGGATAAGTAATGTTGACTTGCATATACCTTGTTCCAGACTAAGTAGAAAGGCAAGAATCTGGTGGACTCTCCAGTTTTGCCACCAACTGCACAGTGGGTTGTATGCCTTTGCGTCATGAGAACAAGCATACAGCTGCTTGTGTAACTGCAAAAAAATAAATTGAACTTTGGTAGTACAGTTTTCCTTGTGAATGTTCCGTTTGATTGCAGTATTAAACCAGTTTTCCTAGTTGGAAAATGTTTTCTTTATGCAAATGTGGACTGTAAATGTAAGTAAACACAAGTAAACATATTTAAATTGGAATCTTAGGAGCAAGAAAGTTCATATGCCAGTATGTATTGAACAGCCACAAGGTTCAGGAGGCTTTTCTAGTATACAGTAATCTGAACCTACCATTTTGTTGCCTGAAGCCCTCTGTCATTTTCTATGTGCTGTTCTGGTTTCAGTATTGTTTAGATTTTGACAATTAAATCATTTCCAATCATGACTATACCATTTATATTGAGCCCCCTAGCCTTCTTCATTTTTAAAGTGAAGTTGTGTGAGAAGTGTGGGATCTCATTGTGAGAAACTGGTTTTGTAAAATCTGTGTTGAAGCTGAAAGCAGATCATTATGCTTTTGGATTTCAACAGCAGATAAAATTTTATCTTCCAATAAATCCTATACATAGTTAATCTGCCAGCCAGCCATTGCACTAGAGGATATTTTGATCAGTTTTTTTTTTGTTCCATAGAAGCATGAATGGCAGGAAAAATATTGCTGGTTGGGGGGGGCCGCCCCAATGGTACTGAAGTGCAATTGTGGGGCTTCAGTTGGAAGTGCCAGAGGTTGAAAAAGTGAATGTAACTGTTTTAAAGAGTTTACTTTGATATTTTAGCCACTTAAAACACCTGCTGTCAGAACAGCACAATTGATTTCAATTAACTTTGAATTTCTTCAATGAGATGGCTGTTATAATAACTCCAGTAATCCCATGATGCCTCATTAGAGGAGCTGGCTATGATGATTATCTCTGTGATTTAGCAATGTTTTCCTTGCAATGCCTTTGTCTGTTCAGAAAAAGGAATTCTCGCAACAATGCCATTTTGAGTCTTCTCTTGTTCAGTGCTTAAAGATATTTGCACCTGTTACATGTTGTGAGGATGCCTAATCTGCAGTGAGCAGAAATTGATTCTTAAAGAGCTGATGCTTTGATAGCAAGGGTGCTGAAGAAACTTTTGTGGCACACACTTTATTTTGTAGGTCACTCATCTTGGATCATTTGTAATTTTATAATAATCATTCTTCTACATTTCTAGGCATGTGCTGCCCATTGAGTTTCCCCACTGAGCCAACCTTAATTTACAGATTTATCCTTTCGATAGAACTCTTATTAAGTCATCCTTTTTTAAACCACATCTGAGCATTTATGGCATGTGTGTGTGTGTGTGTGTGTGTGTGTCTGTGTGTGTGTGTGTGTGTGTGTGTGTGTGTGTGTGTGTGTGTGTGTGT
>JAHTLZ010000274.1:1612406-1624579 GCA_023846285.1 Phrynocephalus versicolor | reverse complement strand
ATTTATTTATTTATTTATTTATTTATTTATTTATTTATTTATTTATTTATTTGGAGTATTTTTACCATACACTTCTCCTTAGAAAAGGGCCCAAGGCAGCTTACAGTAATGAAGTATAATATACAGTCCAGTACAATTAAGATATATTCAATTTTGAGAACAGGGAATTGAGGGACATCTTACAGTATTAAAAGACAACATTAAACCTACAAGAGAACAGGAGCAGTAAAAGAGAGAGTAAAAATTCCATGTAAATGTTATGAGGGATGGAAACTAACATTGAAAACACGGTGTCAATGCAATCACACAAGTTTATAAGTGGTTATAAACACAAAGTCTATGTGATCGTGTATGGTAGAATCATATAAAAGACACATAATTGGTAGACCATCATTCAGGGAAAGCTTGCCTGAAGAGAAAGTTCTTTGCATATTTCTGGAAAGACAGCAGAGATGGGGTAGTCCTGGCCTCCAGTAGGAAGAAGTTCTAACTAGTGAGAGGGATAGCCTAACTGTATATTGGCATCCAAAAGTAAATCACAATTAGAGGAGACCCATTTGAGCCAGTGGAAGTTATGGAGGAATTAACTTCAGTTATGTTCCCATTGATTCAATGGGCTTACTCTGATGTGATTTTCTATGTTAAGCGACAGGATTTTGGTCAATTTGTCTTTCATTTCACTTCACAAGAAGCTTATAAAGGAAGCTAGGCTGTGAGGGAGTGACTGCCACATAGTTACCCACTGAATTTTGTGGCAAAAATGTGAAGCTCTTGAGTAGTAGCATAGCATTATCAGATAAACCAAAGTACCGCAGTAACCTTCTGGCTAGCATACTTGATATTTTTCTATCTTACAGGTTGCAAAAAGAAGCTCTTATATCACTCTTTTAATTTTGTCATTTACTAATGAATAGAGTGAAGAGGTGGAATCTTGCAGTGAACTTTGACTGTCCAATTAAATTTATTTCCTTCTCATCCCTCCCAGAGCCTGCAATAGTTATTTTTCTGGACAATAACTGCCAGAACCTCCCATGTCAACATATCAACTTAATCCTGGGACTTTTAGTCCAGAAAGTAATTTTCTGAGCTCCGAATTCTCTCTCTCTCTCTCTCTCTCTCTCTCTCTCTCTTTATAATGTGAAAGCCACTGTGCAAGAAGCAGCTAGATACTTGAGAAGCTTGGATTTGGACCTGAGCCTACAAAGTCATGCCTGTGGGTTTCAGAAGCACAAATATTACAATGTGTATGTAACTTGCCATGCATTAAGTGAAGTTGCTGTTGGTATTAGAGCGATTTGTTGAGATGGTGGGAGGGTCTTGGAAAAAGTTCCCCATTCTTTATCAAGTGAAGGCTCATTTATAAACCATGAGAGCAGTAACAATGGGGCACCCGGGATATAAGCGCCTGAATAATAAAACCAAGACTGGTGAAATTTAGGGCCTTTTCACACGACCCCTAAGATCCGCTGGCCACTTAAATTTGGACCAGAGATCTTAGGGGTTCGTTGCTCTTCCTTCCTCCCCACCACTCCGCACTTCCTTGCTCCTGTCTGTGGGAGGGGAGGGAGGAAGAAAGAGAGGAAAAAATGCAGCTCACCTTCGAAGCTGCCTGGAGCTCCCTCGTCCTGATCCTTCTCTTCTGTTTGCTTTTTTTTTTCTCCTGGGACGCTCTTAGGTGGGCGTGGTCGCACTTAATTTCCTGCAAACTCCGGAGCTGGTGGGGAAACAATTGTAAGCTCCGGAGCTTGCAGCCATTTGCTGCAGAATTTAGGGGTCGTGTACAAAGGTATATAAGTTTGAAAACAAACAAATAAATAAATAAAGGCTCTGAGTATGCCAAACAGAGTGTAGAAGTGCATCCCCACCATCACCACACTTTGAGTAAAGGCAATCAGAGTTCATCTCCTGCCTTGTTCTCCCTCACGTACGTGCAAACATAACATGCACACAGCTACCATGGCCGGTTGAAGTTCTGAGCAAGCGCAATGTAATGCCCTTGCTCAGAACCGGGGGTGGGGGACACACTGGACTGGGGGCAGGGGGCAGACTGGAAACAAAAAGTTCTGGCCTGAGGATGAAAATGGGGTGCTTTCATTCACCTCTATGTAACTAGGGATTTTTTTTTTTTTTAAAAAGGGAAAAAAGAGCATGAGACCCAAACCGTGGGCCTGTACAAGCATCCACTGACATGAAATATGTGAAGGGATGAATATGTGATATTAAGGTCCACGCTTCTTTGCTGTGTGAAGAGGAAGGGAATGAAGGGAGGAAAAACAGTGATGGGCGAAGGCAGGGCAGGGATAGGAACTAGCGAAAGGGATTGTTACAGCAGAATGGCTAGGAGATGAAGGGTACGATCACACAAAGTAATAGATTGCATTTTGGACCACTTGTGGAGTGACCCAGTGCAATCTGGGTTTTCTCGGTGATCAGACAACATAATGGGTTATTGCTCCTCAAACTGACCCTGAGCTGTGTCCAAGCTGGACCTTTTTGTTCCACCTAGAGGGCTACTGCATTTGGGGGCTGGCTGGAGTAATTTCCCCAAGGGATGAAAAAATTGCTTCAAGGGAGAGAGCTTTCTGCAAAGTGAGCCTTTCTGGCAAGGTGCTATGAGCATCCTTTCAGTTGTCTGACTGCACCCTAAGTTTCAAATCAATATGTTCCCAATTCATGTTTCTTCTTGGTAATAAATTTAGTGTAGGTTTTAAACCTGTCATTAAAGTCAACAGGGCAGTTCCCTGAGGCTGTGGGTTTTGACAGATTGTCCCCTACTTTATAAATTGTACTTAATGTTTATAATTTGTACTAAATCATTGTGTGTGAGGGGAGGTGCTTGTGGGATTTTTTTTACCTCAGATACTAAAATAATTCTTTTTTTTCAGTTACCTTTTTGAACTTTTTATTGTGTAAAATGAACCCAAAAGTGGCTCATAGTTGTTGGTTTTTACTTTCTGCCACATATCCCTTCAGCACTATGCAGCTTCTTCATGAGTAAGTTAAGTGCAAGAAAACTGAATCCAGTCCATGCAAATTTATCTTTAAAAATTTCCTTCTTTGAAATTGCTTTGATCACAGTTTCCTTTCTATCAGATTGAAGGAAAATATCTAAACATCTCATGAGAGGGATTTTCTGGGAATGGCACAGTGCAGGAATGAACTGAAAAAGGAACAGCACACAGAACTAAATTGATCTTTGCCCTGGTTGAGAAAGTTCTTCGTATGCTCATTTTAATGCTGTATTCATGGCGAACACTGACACACGGTGAGGAAATTGGGGGAATTTGTGTAGAAATATGTGTTTTCAACATATGAAGATTTCTAGCGTAGAATTCTTGGCCCCTGGGTCGTACAGTAGGACGAGAATGGCCTTTCAGACCTAACACTTCCTAAATGCCATCGAAGTGTACTTTTTTGCAGATGTAAAGATATATTGAAACACCTGCAACAGTTGCTTCAGTTATATTTTAAAATTGCTTTGTAATTCAGTCAGAGATGGCTAATATTTAAAAATGTCTTCCCAAATGGTCAAATTATTTTCTTTTAAGCTTTCCTTTAATATATCAGGTTTAACGTCAGTGCTTTTTATTCTAGTTGATCTGATGTGATGTGATGTGTGTGTGTGTGTGTGTTGTGTCGTTACAGTCGTGACTGACTCTTCGTGACTCCATGTCCATGGAGTTTTCTTGGCAGTGGGTCTTGATAAAAATCAAAGGGCATTGATGACCCACTTCCATGCTATGTAGTAAATTGAGCAGCAAGGATTCTCTAGCTTGTTGTCTTGTGTGAGTGTTTCTGTATCCTGCCATATAATATGTAGTCCCTTCAGGTCTTGAGTCTCTGTTCTTTGCCATGTGATTCAAAGGTGTCCCCATTGTTGTTTGGCACAGGGTGGTGGTGGTGAAGTCCAACTTATCGCTACCTTAGGGATCCGATTGTTCCCCATGTGAAAAATGTGGCCAGGCAGATGGAGTCTGGCTACCCACAGAGGGCATTAATATGGGTAGTTTCGGGAAAGCTAGAATGCTAAATTATGCTGGAAATATGAAATGGAAATAACACAATGCTGTGATGTAGAGGCATCTCAGATACTTTAACCCTATCCATTTGGAATGCCTGTCTATTCAGAGGTCGACAGCACTGTGAATAAGCCCTACTGAACTTAATACTTCCCAGCAGGAATGTGCAGGATCACATGGCATATGTTATTTCATTGTTTAACTTGTTAGTGGTTC
Source organism: Phrynocephalus versicolor (assembly GCA_023846285.1). NCBI lineage: Eukaryota > Metazoa > Chordata > Lepidosauria > Squamata > Agamidae > Phrynocephalus > Phrynocephalus versicolor. Next base: position 1,620,344 of record JAHTLZ010000274.1, on the reverse strand, counting down.
ATGATGTCTTTGGAAGATCTGCTATAAATAATCCATTCACTTCACTTATTTTTCTGATCAATGATAAGATAAATGTGGCAGTGCCTTGAAGAGAGAATATATTTCCATACTAGTGGAGTGTTGTTGTTGTTGTTGTTGTTGTTGTTGTTGATGATGATGATGATGATGATGATGATGATGATGATGATGATAGTATCTTGTCCAACAAATTTGATAAATGTGCAACTTAAAATGTATTTATTTTGGGATAAATCAGATTGCAAAAGACATTGTGGTCTACAAGTTGAAGTGCATGTATTTTCTTAGGTCAATGATCCATTAGATCAGGGGTCCTCAAACTTTTTGAACAGAGGGCTGGTTCACTGTCCCTCAGAACTGTTGGAGGCTGGTCTGCGATGGCAGTGGAGGGGGTGAGGGAACCAAGGGGGGGATGTTTGGGACAAGCGGTGGCAGTGGCAGCGGTGGAGGGGTGAGGGATATGAGGGGGAGGGTTGGGGGCTTGCGGAGGAACTCAGTGATGCTGAGTCTGGGTTCTTGGGTTGCTGCCTTCTCGGAAGGGCCATTTGAGCGGCCAGGCTCAGGAGGACTAACTCCACCCAAGTTTCCTCAACCAAGCCTGGGTGGTGGCGGAAGCACTGCCATGGCCCTGGAGCCATCTCACCACCCCTTTCTCTAGGGTGCCCCTTTCCCTCCACCTCCCCCTGCTGACCCCCAGCACATGGCACAGCTCACCTGGACGATCTCACCCTCAGCACCAAGTTTGTCTCCAGTGCGGAAGAAGTGCCCCTGCAGCCCCATGGTGTAGTTGCTGCCTGGTCTGGACTGCACCGTGTCCACAAAGGCCATCTTCTTGGCTGGCCTCAAGGCCATCGAGGTCCCCACCGTTGTCTGTGCCCCTGCCAGCCCCAGCCCTGGCTACACTGGCACCAGCCCCAGCTGCAGTGAGGATGGACAGCAGGCAGAGGAGTGCACCCGACCCATCAGCCCTGGCTGGGCCCTAGCTTCCACTGCTTCCTCCTGCCCCAGCAGGCGCTGCTGCCTCCTCGTTATGATGCTGGGCTCAGCGCCTCTGTGCCACTGACTTTTGGGAGGGAGGGAGGGAGGGGAGGCAAGGAGGCCGGGGGCGATCCCTCCAGAGCCAGCCTACTGAGGCCATGGAAAGAGAGCACAAGGCAGAATGGGAAGCCATGGCAGGCTTCCAGTCCATTGGAAAAGGGCCTTACTGCTAGGCCGGGTGGAGCATGCATGCAGGCACCGCATTAAGATTGGGAATGAGCAGGGTGGGGAAGAAGCAGCAAGGAGGAGGTGGAGGGGTGGTGGTTGGGTGGAGTGCCCAGCCATGGCCACACATTGCTCCTCCCAAGCTGCCACCGCCGCTGCATGGCGCTCCAGCAGGGGGGTCTGCAATTGGCTGCACGGGATGGATTCAGGACCCGGGGGGGCGTATCTGGCCCATGGGTCATTGTATGAGGACCCCTGTATTAGATGGTAAGAGCTCTTTCAAAGTCATTACACATCTGGCTTCTGTGGATTCAATTGCAGTGAGGTTCAGTTTGTGCTGTTCAGATCCTTGAAGATACTGTATTTAGATATGTTTCTAAAAGCTGGTGTAATTATGTTTCAATTTCCATAGACATTACATATCTGTGTTATTTTCCTCTCACTCATTTAAATGAGCCATTTCCTCTTCAGTTCTATATGGATCTGAATGGGCCATCTGAATAGGAGGTTCTGGGAACAGTAGTTTAATGAGTGACATTTCTAAGGATTGGTAATAATGGTGTCCATTTTTTAAAATCTTTAAATAGAATTATTTCATGACCTTTAGATGTCAATTTTGATTTAAAAACAAAACAAAGCAAAGCAAACGAACAAAAAAAAATTCAGTTGGATTTCTGACTTATGAAATTAACAATACATGATGTAGTAATGTCAAATTATCCATAAACGCCTCATATGTTATCTCTAAATCTACGTGGAAACCATTTTCACATGGGATTGTTAATGCTAAATTTAACATGCTGGATCTCTATACTACATTCCTATTATGATTTACCCTCCTGCTGTTCTGCTACCTTGTTCTGAAGTTCCCCCACCCCCTTAACTTTTCCTTCATCTTCTCTTCTATGACCTTCTCCTTATCAAATGTTAGTGTTTAACTTCTTGGAGCTGGGTACCATATTGTTATTCTGTAACATGTCATGTACAGTATTAACAATTAATTAAGAGTTAGTTTAATTAATGCTAATAAAACATCTCCACAATCCCTGTAATCAACCATGTTTATCATTCTGTTTTCTTTTTAAATTTCAAAAAGCTCAGAGCAAGACTTGGAAAAATTGCCACTGCTTGGCCAATTCTGTGAATTATAGCAGAAAAAGTAACTTTTGGAAGTGAGGCTCAGGGGGTCTGATATCAGGATGACTGATTGTCTCATATCTGGGCAATAGTCAAATCTGTATTATTTACTTAACTGAAACAAATGAGGTCCATTTGTTAAATGTGTTTTCGAGCTGCTCTGTACACCATATGTTGTTATATTACATGCATCTGTGGCACATCATTGCAATGTGTGTATCATATAGGACCTGACATTATGTATGTACTGTACATTGCAGCATGTCCATAAGGTAACAAAAAGCATATTTTTACCTCATATGCTGAGGTGTATCCACAGTGAACCCACCAAATGTGATGTTATCGTAGGGAATAGTAGATTTTACACAATGGGAATAAATGCGCTTAATACTGTTGTTCCAGCTGTTACTGTCTGTACATTTCAGCGTTCTTCTCGATCTCTTGTGGCTGTCAAAATAGCTTGGGTTTGCCTGACCCCACAGTAAAGTGTGTTTTGGCTGATGTGGGCTGACCAGTTTTTGTTTATGCTAAAAATAAAGTAAATTTACTAATTAAGCCAGAGAATTAAGGCCTCATTCAAGAGAAGGTTCACCAAAGCTTAATCTGAGAACCCCCTTAAATTGATGCAGATATTTTCCTCAGCACTGAGTGCCTTCTTTTGAGTCACAGAGAGGTGCTCATTGGTCATATAAATTATGATCTAAAACAGGCATGTCTAAACTTCGGCCCGCCAGATGTTTTGGACCACAGCTCCCTCAGACCTTTGCCATTGGCAATTTAAGCTTAGAATTCTGGGAGTTGTGGTCCAAAACATCAGGAGGGCCAACGTTTGGACATGCCTGATCTAGAACTTCATCTCTGTTGGTTTTGAAAGCAAAGCAGGGTCAAGTCTGGTTAGTACATGGATGGGAGATCAGCAGGTAGCACCAGGTGAAAATGAGGTCCTTTGTTTGCCCCAGTGGACAGAAGGTGTAACCAGAGCAGATAAAGAGGGAATATGATTCATGACATGAAGACACAGTATAAAAGAAATCAAAGGAAAATCAATGAATTTCTGACACAGTACAATGTTTTGATAAAATGAAAAGTGCAAAGGAGATCAATGTGCGTGTGAATGAATGTCACTCTGAGTCCCAAACAACAATTATTTCTTGCAGTGTACTGACGTACTGCATATGTGTGTGGTATGCCAGTTGCACGGTGGCTCAGAGGAAATCGCTCCAGCGGGTTATCAATATGGCACAGAAGATCATCGGATGCCCACTCCTCACATTGGAGGAATTACACAGCTCCCGCTGTCTTAAGAAAGCTCAGAATATTGTAGGAGATATTTCTCATCCTGGACACTCTCTGTTTGTACCATTACCATCAGGCAGAAGGTATAGATCTATTAGAACAAGGACAGAAAGATTCAGGAATAGTTTTTACCCAATAGCAGTAACCATGCTAAATTCTGTTAAAAATTAAATTGACGGGTAATATTAGTGTTGAATGTGTTACACATATATTGTATGGGGGATTGTGTATGGCTGTTGTTGTTTTTAAATTGTAGTTTTTATAGATTGGGTATGAATGTTGCCAGGTGAAAGAATGTAGGGCTGTGTGTGTATGTTTGGTTTTTATGTCAGTTTTAAATGAGTGTAAGTGATGTTCGGCATGTGAATGTTGGAGTATCTGTATGGATGGTTTGTTCTTATATTGTAGATTTTACGTCTTGGATTTTTATGCTGGGTTTTTGTGAATGACTGACTGGATAGCACTTTTAATCTCGTTGTATTTATACAATGACAATAAATTGCATTCCGATTCCATTCCGATTCCTATGCTGGTGCCCCTAATTCTCCTACATTCTGGCTGGCTTCTCTACCTTCACATCTAAAATATAGTTTTGCATTGGCAGATCGCAAGACGGGAGAGAAAGTGCCTTGCATCACTTTTCTTTATTTCCAGAAAGTAAAGCATCCCTTTGTCCTGCAGCACACAATGTAACTGTAGCATCTTCTCAGGATACAGTTTGCTCCTGGAGCCATTGAAAGTATCTGACCTTGTAGCCTGGCCATAATGTCCCATTGTCTTCCAGCTTAGACAGAGCCTTGATGCCACAACAATCGCATATCTTTCTTTTTTGTTTATTCTATCATGCAAATGTCCAGGCTGGAAGGAATCCTAAGCTCTTTGTGCCAACAGGAAATGGTCAGTTATTCTGTGTATGAAGCAAACCAAAGATTTCCTCGATGCCAGTCCATAGACAGACCATTCCACATGTCCACAGTCCATTCCATGAGCATAGGTTTCTGTAGGCTAGTTCTGTCCACATGTCCACAGGCCTTCTGTCTGGTATACCCCTTGTACCTTAATAGTAAGACTTCCATTAACACCAGGGATCTTAGGTAATGTTATGAATGAATTGTGCCTGAAATCTTGAGGGCCACTGCGAAAGAGAATTAGCAATATTTGGCAAGATGAACCACTGTTCTGACTCAGTATAAGGCAGCTCCTTATATATCTGTAATTTTACTACCTAATTGGCAACTCAAACCTATATATGTACCTCACTGAGGTTGATCCCTAACCAACTGAGCTACTTAGCCAGCACTCCACTGAATGCAGCGGGACTTATTCCCAGAAAAGTGAGTGAAGATTTACAGTGTCAATGAGAGCTGGGCTTTCCCAAAGCTGTTATCACCCTTTCAATAATCATTTCTTGGCAGCCATCCAGCTAGCACACAGGTAGAATTGAGGCCGTGTTCCAAGATGGAAGATTCAGTTCCATGCAAGCCCCTCTCTTAATAACAAACAAAACAAAACAAACAAACAAACAAACAAAACCTCTGTAAACTGCATAGTGCTTTGTCATGTGGTATCAATGCAGAAATGGATACCCTTTGCTTGGGGATTCATTGTTTACTGACTTATTTTTATACCTTAGACCAGGTGTGCACAAACCATCACCCGTGGGCAATTGGTAGCCCACAGGGCTCTCAGAAGTCCACCAGGTCCCTGCCTGCCTCCCACCCTGCTGCTAGTCTGGGGAAAATATGGTTAGTTTGTTTGTTTTTTGCTCACCTGCCCGCCCCAACACTTGCTCCTGATTTTTAGCCTCCCCTTCCCTTCTGCCGCTACTTGTGCCACACCTCCTCACTTGTCTCCTTGGTAGGAGACTCTCCCCTCCTACTCAGGAGCAGCGGTGGGGACCTTGGGTGTGGGTGGGCAGGCTGCCACTGACACCAGCGCCGGAGACCTTGCGAATGGGTGGGCGGCCAGGTGGCCGAGGCTCTGTTGCTGCTGCCACCGCCATCACCAGGGACCTTGGGGTGGGGTGGGGTGGAGCACTGGTGAGGAGTATTTGCACATGCGTGCTTCAGAAAGGAGCCCACGGGGATGTGCAGTGCTTTGGAAAGGAGCCCGCAGGCTGTTCAAAGTTGGACATGCATTGTCTATGGCTCTAAATTGGTGTGTGGAAGAAAATGACCATGGAAGGCAGGACTGCTACCCCTTTAGCCTGCAGCCCTCCAACACCTGGTGGTATATTTTGTTTCTTCAGTTTCCCCTTTAGCTTAAATGTTTCTGATCAGCATTTACTGAACTATTGCATAAATGTAAATACTGCACTGTTATCCTTTGGTGTCTGTGAAGATTCTCAGTCAACCAGCTGAGTTTATCTGGAAGTTGAGTCATGGCAACTGGACTTCTTTTTCTTGAGAGACTGAAACATTTCGCTGCTCATCCAAACAGCTTCATCAATCTGAAAAAAGCCTCGTGGCGCAGTGGTTAAATGCCTGTACTGTAGGTAAAACTGTGCTCACGACCTGGGTTCAATCCCCGGTAGCAGGCTCAAGGTTCACTCAGCCTTCCATCCTTCCGAGGTCGGTAAAATGAGTACCCAGCTTGCTGGGGGGGCAATGTGTAGCCTGCACTCTGTAATTAAAATTGTAAACCGCCCAGAGACCACTTGTAGTGGTATGGGGCGGTATATAAGCAGAACACTTTTAGTTGCAAGTCCTCCATTTTATAGCTCACTTTGACCTCTTGTCACCCTGGTCTGAAATAGGCTCTATAGATGAACAATGGCCCGAATAGGCTCATTAGGTAGACAACAGTCTCAATAGCCTTAAGGTGAACAATGGCCTAAAGTGCTGAAACCCATAAAGTATGGGTTGTTAGCTATGGCCTTGGTGGTGGAGGCGTGAAGTATTCTTGATTTGTCTGGGTATTGTTGAAATCACAGCCTGATAAGCGGCAGATAGACTGTGTCTGAGCCCCCCACCTCTGTTGAGAGAGGGGTTTTCAATGCTCACCTGAATGGCTTCCCTGACCCCTCTCTGAAACCATCTCTCTTCTCTGTCTAACATGTGTACATCCTCGTCTTTGAATGAGTGCCCTTTGTCCTTCAAGTGGAGATATACTGCTGATTCTGGTCCTGAGCTGTTACCCCTCCCATGTTGGGCCATCCTTCTGTTTAATGGCTATTTTGTTTCTCCATTGTAGGGGTCTGCACACTCCTCACTGCATTGGACCACATATACTATACAGCTGCTTCTGTGTTTTGGTATTGGGTCCTTTGGATGGATGAGTCTTTGCCTTAGTATGTTTGTGGGTTTGAAATAAACAGGGATGTGTGTGTGTGTGTTGTGTCGTTACAGTCGTGACCGACTCTTCGTGACCCCATGTCCATGAGGTTTTCTTGGCAGGAATACTGGAGTGGCTTGCCAGTTCCTACTCCAGGTGCCTACAGCACCTGGTATTCCCTGGTGGTCTCCCATCCAAGTACTAACCAGGGCCGACCCTGCGTAGCATCCAAAATCAAGCGAGATTGGATGTGCTTAGGGCACCTAGGCAGCTATGTAAACAGGGATGTAGTGCTTGCCAAAAAATCTTTTAAGCTTCCCAGACACTCCAGCCATGTAGGGGATGACCAGGTTTTTCCGTCAGGTCTGGGTCTCAGGCTAATCCATTGTTCTTCGGGTTATCTTTTGGTATTGCATTTTTCTGAATTTTGTGATGCACTACTTCTATTCCATAGCTGGCTAGATGCCCTAAGCACATCCGATCTCACCTGATTTTGGAGGCTAAGCAGGACCAGGCCTGGCTAGTACAGTATTTGGATGGGAGACCGCCAGGGAATACCAGGTACTCTAAGTGCCTGGAGTAGGAACTGGCAAGCCATTTTAGTATTCCTGCCAAGAAAAACAGCATGGACATGGGGTCACAAACAGTCGGTCACAACAACAAAACTTCTATCCCATATAAAAATGCTTAGAAGAAGTGCATCAAAGGGAGAATAGATAAAAGCATTTATATCTATGAAAGCAATATAGAATTATATATTATACAGTATCAGAAAAACTGGCACAATGATATGCATACATGTATTAGGGAGAATTGTAGAGAAGATGTGTGTATGAAGGAAACCACATGAAAATACACAGATATTTTCAAACCGACTTTTAAAAATTGCAAACTAATGCTCAAAGCTGTTGAAACAAATACTGTAAAGTGGAACAATGAGCGACTGAACAAAACTAAAAGGGTCGGGTTCATTTGTGTTTAATCTTTTGTGGTGTTATTAGTTTTTATATT
>JAHTLZ010000274.1:1573651-1611004 GCA_023846285.1 Phrynocephalus versicolor | reverse complement strand
AAAGAAAGAAAGAAAGAAAGAAAGAAAGAAAGAAAGAAAGAAAGAAAATGTGCAATGGGACTAGTAGAAAAACAGGCCAGAAGGCAGAGCACCTGTTTACTCTGCTGCCGTGCCCAAACCCTTTGCATATTTATTCAGAATTAAGTTCTCCTGCTGGGACTTACTTTCAAGCCTGAATGCATATCATAGCCTTAAAAGCCAGGTAACATCTTAACATAGTGGAGTGCAATCCTGTACAGTTAGGAAAAGTAGGAGGTTATTAATATGATACATAATGCTTAGCCGGCCCCATTGCTTCATTTGTCAGGTTGTCTTTTTATAACAGGAGGGGGTTTAAAATGGTGAGGGTGTCAGGCCCCTTTTGCCCCACTAGTAATTCAAGCACTGCTGGCCTTCTGTAAATGTTACTTCATCTGCTGTGGCCTAAACAATTGCTCATGTTAGAGCAACTAAAACTGATCCACGGCATCTCCATGGGTCATCTGTCAGCTGGGCCCTGATAAACTCATATGACGAAAGTTTCATTATGGGTCTTCAAAACTTCTGAAGAACTTAACACACACAAACATACAGAGGAGAAACACTGTTAGCTCTATGTAGGCAAGAGAGACATGGAATGGTACTTCTCAGACAGCAACATGAGACTCAGCAAGCTGCTTGGAACTTTTTATTTTAAGAAACAAGTCGTGATAAACCAAAGCCACTTTTAGAAATCCCTGGTGCCTTCCTAAAGTAATTCTTAAGATGTTAGCTAGTAAGTCTTGGAGGGCTCGGGATGTGTGTCTGTGTGGGAGGAATTACTTGGATCATACAAACTTTGGGTTCAAATCACTTATGGTCGTACAATGTCCAAATCTGAGCTAACCCCCTTCTCTCAGTCTGAACAATGTCACCGCTTTGTTATGGGGAGGAAATGAGTTAGCATTAATATATTCCTTGGAGAAGGGGAGAATGCAAATCTAAGTACCAATTGCAAATAATTCATCAAGTATAATAGCAATTGCAATTATACATTGGGAATACTTTGGCTTCCAAGGTTTTTTTATTTATTAAGAAATCATGTCATTATTCTTTTGTCCTATCTCTCCTTTAAGAAAATAAAAAAGATGTAGAAACTTGTGATCTAGAGACTGGTTTCTAGGGGGGAGGGGAAACAAGGCAGCTGAAAATCTTGGGGTGTAACAGGAACTGTTCAAAACCTCAGCAGTGTGGAGTACCGTATCTTCCAGACAAACAAGAATAATTGTTCCTTAAATGGATTACACTTGCCAATGTCTGTGATAGGTTTGTGACTGGTTTCTGCAAGTGTTCAAGTGCTTTTGTTTCACACATCTACTAAATGATAACGCCTCTGCTCCTTCTGCTGCAAGAGCCGAGAATATTTCTGAAGAGCTTGTCTGTAGATGAGAAAGTACAGTAAAACCTTGGTTTATGAGCATAGTCCATTCCAGAAACATGCCTGGAATCCAAAGCATTTGTATAGCAAAGCAAATTTCCCCGTAAGAAATAATGGAAACTCAAAGGATTGGTTCTACCACCCAAAATATGCATATAAAATGTTTACAATATAATATAAAATAATAAGGAGAATATAAAATATAAATAAAAAAATTAAAAAATTAAAAAATGTGAATATAAATGTAAAGAAAAATAAAATGAAACCCTAACCTGCACTCCCCATTTGAAAACCTTCCTGGGGTGTGTGAGGGAGACCATTGTAACAGAGGGAGACCTTCATTCCTCTCTTCTTCCTCTGAATTTTGAGGCGTGCCTGAGATAGAACATTCCAGGCAATCACTCACACTCCAGCAGGGAGAGAGGAAGAAAGCCACTATTGGCTCATTTGTGATCATGAGACCTGCTCCAGTGCTCGTATTGCAAGACTTTGCTCGTTGATCAAGGCACAGTTTAGAAGAAATGTTTGCTTGTCTTGCAAAACACTCTTAAATCAAGGTGCTCATAAACTAAGGTTTGACGGTACATAGGTTTTGCAGTGCATGCTGAGGTGATTTCCTGATTTCAGGTAGCTTGGTACAGTTTCTGAGGATTGGCTCTGGTCTGAAAAAGCTCCAGGTTTCCTACGTATCTGCATGGATCAGTGAGCTGAGTTTGGAAATGACAAGCAGGTCATGCAGGGAAAACAACAACAGTTTTCGTTCTGTCTGACACTTGTATTTCTTTTCCCATTGCCAGGAAGCACCAGAAGATGGCATGGTTTATACAGAGGCATGCTTGATCGAGAGTAAGAAGCACAAAGAGCTTGTGGATATGCTATTAATAATGCTCAGGCAGAGGTTTAAGCACTTTGCCATAAAGAAGAGAAGGGACAAGTAATATTTTAAGCCTTATCTCTACTTTATATTGGCAGAGCACAGCAGTGCAGTCTGTATTCTTCTGTCTCTTCCTGCTGTCTCTAGATTTGGATGTCAGAAGGTGTGTGTGTGTGTGTGTGTGTGTGTGTGAGAGAGAGAGAGAGAGAGAGAGAGAGAGAGAGAGAGAAATTGAGATCTCATATAATCAAGGTCCAACATGATTGTAAAGGTCAGGCTGACAGAAAGGGTACCTAGAGGGTAAACTAGAGGAGATGGCATTTCCTCTCACAAGTTTGACAGAAGACTAGAGATTGGTGTTTTGTTTTGGAACCTGACTGGTTCCGAAATGAAACACGCCAGCACAGCTGGTGCTCAGAATCCAGTTCCACCCTCCAGAACAAAATCAGCCACTGTCTTACCTTGCTCTAGTTCATGCTGGGTGAAAATCCATCCAGGAAGCAGCCTCCAATGTGTCATCTTTCCCTCTCCCTGGCACTGGCCAATCAGGAGCTGTGCAAGGACATGCATCATCCCCCCCTCCCTGTCTGATTGGCCAGCACCAGGGAGAGGGAAAGATGATGCATCGGAAGCTTCTTCCTGGTTGGATTTTTGCCCACTAAAACTAGAGCAAGGTAAGACAATGGTTGATTTTGTTCCGGAGGGTGGGACTACGTTCTGAGCATGTTTCATTTTGGAAGCACTCCCCTTCTGAAACGAAACACCCATCTCTAGACAAGACCTCTGTATTACTATACCACATGGGTACTGTCGTATTTCCCCTTGGTCATCTTCCAAGCCCACAAAACATTTTGTTTCATATACAGTGGATCCTTGTATAACAAACAGTTTGTATAACATAAAATTTGTACAACATAAAAAATTCTGGAGATAGGGGAAATCTGCTTAACATGATCGCCTATGGGGTGAATCTGTACAACATAAAATGGGATCACTCTGTTTTCAATGCATTCCTAAGAGAAATGTGTATAGAGGAAAATTTGCTTAACATAATTTCATTTGGAACAAATTAATTCCTTTATACAAGGTATCACTATAGTTCTGAAATGACAAATACAGCCGGACTATATAGATAGTTTCAGTCAACTATAATTATATCACACACACACACACACACACACACACACACACACACAGAGAGAGAGAGAGAGAGAGAGAGAGAGAGAGAGAGAGAGAGCAAAAAAAAATTATGATGCCTCCTTTTCAGGCTGAGCTGTATTTAGCTCCATTCCATAATTTACCAGGCAATATTCTATTTCAATATTCAATATTCGAAAGCATGTAAAATGCAAGTAGATAAATAGGTACCGCCGGAAAAGGCGGGAAGGTAAAAACAGTGTTTCCTTGCAGCCATGCCGGCCACATGGCCATGGACTTGCACAACAGTGGCTCTTCCGGCTTGAATACGGAGATGAGCACCGCTCCTAGAGTCGGACACGACAAGCATGCATATGCGGGGGGGGGGGAACCTTTACCTTTTTTATTCTATTTTAAGGGTGAGACCATAGCTTAGTCATACAAAAAAGAAAGAAAGGCAAACAATCTATATTCTGACACATGGCGAGAGGGATTTTGTAGCACAAGTAATTGTATTATATGCTCCTGATAGCTCATGACCCTTTCCCTTCGTTGTTTTCTCGTGTACATAGCCCAGAGTCTATGAGGATATGGCAAACCATCAATGTGGCCATAAGACCAAATATATGCTTGTTGGCTTAATGCGGAAAGGTTTCATTTCGTTTCAAAAGTTCTCCAGCTCTGCAAGGTAAGGGCTCAAGTTGAACAGCTCCATTGATTAGGTCTCTGGCTGGAGCCAGAGGCCGGGAGTTCAATTCCCCACTGTGCCTCCTTGATTAGGCCTGGACTTGAGAATACATAGTCCCTTCCAGCTCTACAGTTCAAAAGTAGTAGTAGTAGTAGTAGTAGTAGTAGTAGTAGTAGTAGTCGTCGTCGTCGTCGTCGTCGTCGTTGTCGTCGTCGTCGTCGTCGTCGTCGTCGTCATCATCATCATCTACCTTTGGCAAAAGAAGTTTATGGAATTGGATAGAGAGGAAAGAAGGAGAATGGGATGGTGGCCCTGCTCACATTTGGCTTATGTCCCACCCATGATGACACATTACCTCCAACAGAAGAGTCTCTGAGAGAATGCATCCCTTGATGGAAAACAGGACTGACCTTTCCTGCTTAAGTGTGTCTGTAAATATCCAATCCTGTATTAATACCAGAACTTGGTTTTTCAAGTGATCCTTTAAAAAAATGTTTCTTTGCTGTCTGGTGGCATTTCTCATTAGGATGAATTAGACCTTAAATTATGCCAGTATCATTCCAGGGCTTTCCTTGTTGCGTCTGTCATCTTTCTACCGGAGTCGTGCCTTCTGTGCATGCCACTGCCACTGCCCTCTGGATTCTGTGGTGGAGATGGGTAAGAGGAGGATGTTGGCCAAGCTGACATCCATTATGAACAATACTTCTCACCCACTGCACCAGACAGTGGAGGCTCTGCGTAGCTCCTTCAGTGGCAGACTCAGACATCCCCAGTGTGGGAAGGAGCGCTACCGCAGGTCCTTTATTCCCACTGCTGTGAGACTCTTCAACCCTGCAGTTTAATATATTCATATGGGGTATACTGTAGCTTCTCTTTATATATTTATTTTTATATGCAAATTTTTAGTATAATATTTATATATTGGGTTTCTTATTTTATTTAATCTCTATTAGCTATTTTTCTCTCTCACACACCTTACACTTTTTGTGCACCTAGCCATCTTTACTTGTTTTTTATATTGGGAGCTGTGTAACAAGTAAATTTCCCCAGGTGTGGGATCAATAAAGATTTATCTTATCTTATCTTATCTTATCTGATCTTATCTTATCTGATCTTATCTTATCTTATCTTACCAGTGCATATTATAAAACAAGCAGGTTGGGAAAGGCCAGCTGTTGGATCTCTTAATTCTGAGCTTAACAGAACCCACTCTATATGCTCTTTCTATTTCAGTATTTGCAAAACTTCAAAATTGATGCACTTTTTTTGCATCAATGAGTGTAGAAACCATGCCACTGCTAAAACCATAAGCTGCCTGAAACTTTGGTATAAGTTTTTGGGAGTGATTGATTCTTATTCTTCAAGTGCAAGTGCCATGTCCTCATAAAATATTGTTGATCAGTAGCCTGAACTAGTTTCTATCCAAAGCTATTCTAAATAGAGCAGCCGTGCTTACTGCAGACCATTGTCTTAAGTTCTTAAGCCAGAATGCTCTTCTATGTCACGGGCCACACTTCCCACCTATTTTTCCTTAAAGGATAACCTGCAGCAGATGGTATTGCAATTTTCTTCTCTTTATGGTATGGAGGATTTCTAGCTTTTTATTCATGTGCTATAATATAGCCACATGAGTGACTCTGGCTGTCCAAGGTATCTTCAGAATTTTTCTGTTTGTCCACATTTCAAATGCTTCCAGCTTCCTGCGTAAAGTTATGGTAAGGGTCCAAGTTTCAACACCATAGAGAAATGTACTTAATACAAAGAATCAAAGTATTCAAGTACGACGTCTGATAGTGATTGACTGAATTGCCCTTATATCACAGGAGAATGTAGTAGCACAGACTAGGCATGTAACACCATTTAAACTTTGGTCAGAATTAAGTGATCACAATATCTCTCATAATTTGCTGGTTAAGTTGCTTTGATTGGTCATCAAGACGTAGGCATAAGCATTGTATGCAATCATGAGTGCTCATTTATCAAGTTATAGCAAAACCACACCCCTAAAACTCCAGTAGATTACAGCTTCTGAGCATGGGCTATCTGTGACGTCTAGTATAGTCAGAGAATATTATCATATTTGTATTTTCCTGTAACAGTTTGTGATGTTGAAAGCTGCCCGAAGTTATGGAGGGGTGCTGCATTACATTTTGCCTACAATAAGAGAAGAGTATCATTATCCTGGAACCCAGAAAAAGAACACCTGAATTCTATTTGTAGTCCTCTGTATATCCATGGAATGGGATTTCTTCTCACAATGAACTTAAACTTAAGTTAAACTTATAATAACTTTAAAGTCAGATGTGTTGCATTCATGTAATATTGTGGAAGTAAATATCAGAGGAAGAGCAGGGAGAACTTGACTATGTTGCCAATCTAGTGTATTTTATTGTCATGTATAGATTAAATACCCAGAAATAACTCAGTGCATTTCTGCTCTGAACTCAGAGAACATATAGCAGGTTCTAGACAATGATATGACAAAAAAATTAAAATAGAAAAACAGGTTTTATAACAGCAAATCACCATTAGAGAAATGACATCTCTTCCTTAGACATCTCTTCCCCCATTAAAATAAACTCTGAAATATCTATAAAATGGAGGACTCGCAACTAGTTTTCCTCAGACTGACGAAGCTGTTTGGATGAGCAGCGAAACATTTCAATCTCTCAAGAAAAGAAGTCCAGTTACCATGACTCAACCTCTGGATACACTGAGATACTCCCCCCCCCCCCGGTGTTTTTACCCAAATCCTTTGGTCCGAGACTGCATATTCTCTGACACCTCGCAATGGCTCAGCCCTCAAAAAAAAAATGTAGAAAAAACCACTTTTTATTCTCCAAGCCTGGCTTGGAGAAAACAGTCAGCCCCCTCCACTAAACTCTCAGCACCTCACTTTGGCTTCATCTCTACTCTCATTAATCTCAACAGAGATAGCTTTCAGGTATATAACTATTTATCTCTGGATCTGAGGAATGCCCAGGGCTGCCGTGGGACTTGTAGTCCAAGCAAGTAACCTTTAAAATAACCTTGTGTTAAACTGAATGTAGTTCTGCTTTGTTTTCTCAAAGCTAAATCCTATGAGATTTCCTTCAACACAATGGTTCATGTAATCTACTTCCTAGGGCAAGTGTGTTCCACACTGGAAGAGCTTGCAGCCTAGTGGGGCACTTTAAGGACAAAACAAGTCTTATCTGTGAAATGCAGCCCACTTCCCCAAATAACATTTCATCGAGAAACAGTAATTTAAAGTACAGTGGACCCTCGTATAACAAACAGTTTGTATAACATAAAATCTGTCCAACATAAAAAATTCCGGAGATAGGGGAAATTTGCTTAACAGAATCACCTATGGGGTGAATCCCTACAACATAAAAATGGTCGTGATTAGGGATTACTCTGTATTCAATGCATTCCTATGGGAAATTTGTATAAAGGAAAATTTGCTTAACAGAATTTCATTTGGAACAAATTAATTCCTTTATACACGGTACTAGTGTAATATCAAGTAGACATGGGCACGACTTGACGAAATTCTCGTTTCTGTTTCCATTACTCGTTTCCGTTACGCAACGGAAACGGTAACGACAATTACTCCTCCAGAACTCGAACTCGAACCTACAAAAGAAAAATTGGGTCTGATTTGTCGTTGTCGTTCCTGGCACCGCAGCAATCGCGCAATGCCAAGCGGCACAGAAAAAAAGTTTTAAAAATAAAAAAAACCCGATTCCCGGCCAAAAAAGCAGGCAAATACCAGAGGGGTGGTTTCTGGGGGGGGGTTCCCCACTCCAGCCTTCCCCCCCTCCTGTCCTGGGCTGCTAGTACCAGGCTGGGAGGGGGCATCCTCGGCGTCTCCATTTGCCATGCGGTGCGGGGGGATCCAAAATGGCGACCGCAATATTTTTTTTGAAATTGTGGTCCAAAAACCCACCAAAGCACCACAGAAACATGCGAAAATTAGCTATTTTAAATGATTGAATTTTTACAGTAGCAGCAGTGGGTTTTTCATGCAATAAAACATCTCCATTGATTTGATTTGATTTGATTTTTATTTTTTTACACCTGTCCACGTGCAATGATGGGCTGGCCATGAGATGAGACCATGCAAATTTTTGGAGCCATTCCACCAATCGCATGGCCAGGTTTTGCTGATTCTGAGACTTGCTGGTACCAGGCTGGGAGGGGGCATCCTTGGTGTCTCCATTTGCCATGCGGTGCGGGGGGATCCAAAATGGCGACCGCAATATTTTTTTTGAAATCGTGGTCCAAAAACCCACCAAAGCACCACAGAAACATGTGAAAATTAGGTATTTTAACTACCTGATTTTTATAGTAGCAGCAGTGGGTTTTTCTTGCAACAAAATGTCTCCATTTATTTTATTTTATTTTATTTTTATTTTTTTATACCTGCGCACGCGCAATGATGGGCTGGCCATGGGACAGGACCATGCAAATTTTTGGAGCCATTCCACCAATCGCATGGCCAGGTTTTGACTGAGACTTCTGGGTGTGCCAGAGAGGGCATTAAAAGCCCACCAACCCTAATCCTAATCCTAATCCTAACCCTAACCCTAACCCATACACCAGTACATTGTGTTCTTAGTGGGCCAGAGGCACCCAGAGGTACAGCCCACTAACCCACCCTAACCTTAACCGTTACCCTAAGCCTAGCCCTTACCCCCTAACCCCATGCTCTGGGAACTGGAAGTCAAGTCGTGTTAAATCGTGGTGGTAGCAACAAATGACAAACAACACAACGAAATGACAAATTTTTGAAAAATTTCGCGAAAAACGGAAACGAGCCGAAACGGACCCGTCCCGAAAAACGACAACTCGAAAAAAAAATTTTCCTGGTCGTGCCCATCTCTAATATCAAGTGGAAGTTGAGGAGCTTCTGTTACAAAGAAACAAATGTGGGCGAAGGTTTGTTTGTTTGTTTGTTTGTTTTGAATATGACTCCCATAATACCTCATGACAAAGAAGCAAGATCTATTGGACACTAATAACCCCTCCCCCCCAAGGCTGGAAAATTGGCTTTACCAGTGTATAAGCTGTTTTAAAATACTTTTCCTTCATTTCCTTTTTCCGCTTAATGTTGCAAAATGTGCCAAAAGTAATTAGTGTAATGAAGCTGGCAGGCTGTTTTTTCTGGGCATGGCTATGGTAATCACAGAAAGGTACACATTAGATAGTTTTAGAAACGTTTCCATCAGGGATGGCAAATCCTTTGGCCTTTCATTTGTGTAGTTGCGAATTTTGTCACACCTCACTTTTTTTATAATGAAATATGGTCTCAAGATTTGGGGGCTGAAATTCTTCCAACTTCTTCTGATCTATATATATAATTATAATATGTATAATTATAATATATATAATCATTTTGCAAAAATGGGTCAGGGTTCAACTTTCAGGTATTTTGCCTGGTGGATTCTTTCTTGTGACTGCACCTATGTGTTGGGACTAGGGTTGCCAGGCCATTGGTACAAGTCAGAAATTGCTATGCTTTGTCCACATGGGCTCATCATGACACTTGGAGGATGGAAAGGAATGGAGGATGGCAACTTGCGAGCTTTCTGGTGACACGAGACCTGGCAGCAGCAATGTCAATCTCAAAACTTCCCATGGTGGTGGGAAGTCCCAGTACTCGTGATGGTGACAGCAGCAGTAAAGGACTAGGGAGGGGGGGACCCCATATGACACATGAACTGTGTGGGATGTGAGGCTTAGTGAGAGCGGTTGCAACACTGCAGCTTCTAGGCACATTTCACTATCTGCCTGGATAATACTTTCCCCCAGCTCTGGATAGCCTAGCTTTACCTGGCCAAGTGACCTCTGGGGCCTATTTCCATAACTGCGGTTATGCCACATCTCATCACTTCCTGACTCACCACTATGAGATCAGAATGGGCAAACTCTGTGACATTGCAACCCCTATATTAAGTTTTAGCATTTCAAAATTAATTTTAAAATTTCAAGGCGTGGGGGGGGTGGTCTCATTGTGACTCTTTGGAACTCCCTGTGTGATCCTTCTCACTGGGATCGTTTAATACTTTCTTTACACAAGGCATTTCCATTTGGTTGCATCCTTTCACACTTGATGTTTCCGTAACACTCCATTGGCATACAAGGTATTTGCAATCTGTAATCACAACTGAAAGTTCAGATGTAATGTGGATCATTACCTGAGGAATATGATGAAAGACTGAAGGCCAGAATGCAACCCTCCGTCACTGTTTCACAAATGAAATAGTCATGTATATATGGATTGAGATAATCCATCAGAACATTAAATTACATTGAACGACTGGCTTATGGTGAGAGACAATCCCACACAATATTTCTAGGTGTCAGATATGTCACTTGACAGGCATCCAGTGAGAGAGTTCACATAACAACATAACTTTGACTCTGACAAGCTTGGGGTGAGACCTGTAGGGTGACCTGCATCTTGGAGATCATAAAATGAAGATGAGTTGATAAAATGGCTCCTGAACTCCACTGCTTTAGATAGACGGGGCAAAGGAAATTGCATGCTTGAATTACATGGAATAAAGAATGCATTGCATGGACAACATTAATGTATTGGGAAGAAGAATGCTGGGGGTCCATCCTTGCAAAGGCTTGGATTTGCGAACTGGCAGCAGGTGCCTTTGTGAATCCTGGTTTATAGTACATTGTTATGCCCAGATTAAAATTGGGTGCCCTATAGTCATTTCCTTGCTGAAATACATTTTTAAAAACCCGATATCCACATCCAACATTAATACTAGTAAGGGTTGTGAGGCCAAGAGACAGGCCTCTCCCAAAGATCTCAAGAGTCCATGTGGCCTCTTTTGTTACCCTTCAGAGGCTGTCCTTGGGACCTACTGCCATATGAGGTTAGAACCTGTGCTGAGCCTGGAAAAGTTCCCTTTTTTGGATGACTACTCACAGAATAAAACGTACAGTATGTCTCATTTGTGCGTGAAGTACAAAAAATGGATTTCAAAACCACGTGGCAAGGTGAGATGGTTTGATTTGATTAGTACTGTAAGTCTAAATGTATTAGTAGCGAGACAGAAAATGCATTGCAATTAGTTGCAATTATAGTTGCGCTATGTCAGGCCACAATACCATCTTACAGATTCACTCCTCCATCAAGCCATGATATGAAAATAACAGGCTGTTTTAGCCTTCTAATACATCTTCGGTCCCATGTAGCCTGGCATCCGTCTATCAGTGAATTCACTTCCAGAGAGGCTGCCCACACTGGTGTACAGATTGATATATGGATCAATGTTGGTTGGTATGGTTTAGTTCCACCCAAATAACAGTGTCTGCATGCTTTCACTTAGGTTGGTCCATTGGTTCAATGTCACACACCTTTCTGACACTGTCCTAGGACATGTATTCTTTTTGGTAGGTTTCATCAGAACCCTGATTAGTTTGTGCTGTAGCCTATGTGGACAGTTAACCGTCACCTAAAGGCAGCATTAACTGAGGAGACAACATTGTAAAGGTGCAGCGCGCGCACACACACTTATTAGTTGGGTTGTGTGACATTAAAAGGGAAGGTAGGAAACTTCTATTTACCTAAATGACACAGTGAAATTCTAATACCATACTAGACTGATTCTTTACCATTTCACTATGTCATTCATTATATTTAACAAACAGAAACAAAAAACAAATTAAAAGGATAGTCACCCCAGTTCTCCCAATGTCGGATGCAGAAAAGGCAGGGAATTTGGCTATGTTGACTCCTTAGGCTCTGCCCCTACAAGGCAGTACTGCCTCAGCAGAATCCCAGCTGAGGAGAAAAGAGGGTGTTACCTCCCTTATGTCTTCCCAACCTTCAACCCAATATTTACCCCTTTCCCTGAAGCTATCCTTGGCTGCTGTCACTGTTGCCTCCTTATTTGTGAGTAAACCATGTAAACATTTCTCTCTGTGTATCTCTAGCACAGTGGAAGAGGAAGCTCAACACAATCACCAGTGTGGATAGAAGCATAGCTCAAGCGAGAGTTAAAATAGATTTCGCTTAAGAGCCTTTTAAGAACAGACTGGACTACACCAATGTTCCCAGTGCAGACAGGCCAAAATTCTCAGTTTGTGTAGTTCTGAGGCTAACCCAAGGGTAGCAAAGAGTTTAGTGTCTATTTGTAAGAGAAATAGCAACGTGGAAAGAAACCAACTGGGAAAAAGAATGCTTTATCCTTCATTTTATCTACTATATTTTTGTGGCAGCATCTCTCATCGCATTTCCTCCCTGTTTCTACTGAGATTCTAGTCCTATGAACAGCAGCGGTGGGGTTGGAAGTTTCAGGAAGGAGAATAATATTGGGAAAGGATTTAACATCTGGTTTGCAACTTCTTTGTTAAAAATTGCCCTTTCCCGAGCCTACTATTCTTTTAAAAAAGCTCCTGTTGGGAAGCCATTGCTTTTATTTGCATGTGGTATAATCTGAGACTAAACAAATCCATTCAGAGCTGCTATCCAAATTTATAATAGGAAGGTGCCTCTTTTTAGTTGGCAGTTGTGGAGACTTAGGTTATCTGCACAGCCCTTTTTTTACATTACTTCATTCCTGTTTGAACTGTCATGGCATCCTCTTATAAAGTCCTAGAATTTTTATTTTGGTGAGGTTCTTAAAATTCTCTGTTACAGAACTCTAGTGTGGTTGTCTAAACTAGACCATTAGAGCTGTCTAGCGGTGGATTTCATATACCTTATTAAACTGTAAATCCCACAATTCTTTTGCATGGAAACCACTGTGATAATACAGTGCAGGTGCCTTGTGAATGAATAGGGCCTTTGCAAGAATGCACACCTGACATTTATTTATATGAGTCTTGCTTGGGAGAAGCTCTTGAAGAATCTTGTTTTGTCTGGCTTCTTCTTTGCTCTGGTAAATCTACAATCCACTGCTGTCTTCTGAAACCTGAAGAATTGGAAATAAGCCAGACTTTTGCTGTGAACTTCAGTCACTTTCAGGCAGCCATGGTGATGGAGCTTTAGATCCCTGGAGTGAAAAAGGAATCTGTATCCCGCTCAGTATTTGACCCCTGTAAAACACTTTCAGAGATGCCTTGACTCATCTGAATTCGTAGCAGTACCTGGGGTGTGAGAGTAGATTAAAGGAGGTAAGATATTACAGTAAGAAGGTACATGAAGTTCTGCTTAAGGTGAAGGGTGTTTTAGGAAGACGGAGGGAAGAAAGGATGTGAAAATGAGCCATGATACATATTTATAACTTTTTGAGATGCACATTTTCTAAATGCCTTTGTCTCCAGTATTTTGCCAGTGAACAAATGTGATGTTTTTGTAATACCAACAAATGAATTGTTTCCCATGATTTTAACATTCATCGATACATTCCACACCAATAAGAATGGGGATACCCAGTGTGTTGACGGACCAGGAATGAGGAGGCCTGGAATCAAATGCCCATGCTGTATAGAAGCTCACTGGGGGTATGATGGTACTGGCAAAGCCGGTTGTTAAATATGTCACTTACCTTGAAAGTCTTATTCAGACTGCCGACGGCACATAGCCAAAAGAAGAACATGAATATTTTGAAACCCCGTGTGGGAAGAGAGGGAAAGTAAAGGAAAATCACATGCACACCCCTTCTACAGGTGGAGCATCTTCCTTCCTTGGAATTCTCCTGCAGGGCTCTGAATGGAAGGAAATGTTTGATTCCAGTCAGGAATTAGAAAAGTTACTGATGCTTCTCTCATCTCTGGATCCAGGTCACTTGGTCTCTTAACTCTACAGTTATGCAACTTGTATATAGTAGGATAGACCAGTCTAATTTTAGTTGAGATAGGTTTGACCTATACTCATTTATATGTCAGTTACCACCCATTCCACCAATCTAGGCTTTTTTAAAAAAATAATAATATTGAAGTGCTTAGATTTTCCCTGCAAAGTACCTGTGTGTACCAATGTTTTATCCTGAAATACAAATTTATGTAATGTTTTTCTTAAGCAAATTTTCCTTTATACACATTTCCCATAGGAATGCATTGAAAATGGAGTAAACCCATTTTTATGTTGTACAGATTTGCCCCATAGGCAATTATGTTAAGCAAATTTCCCCTATCTCCGGATTTTTTTATGTTGTACAGATTTTATGTTATACAAACTGTTTGTTATACAATGGTCCACTGTATGTACATATATATTCTACACTAAATTACACCCGAGCTTGCCTGATTTCGGAAGCTAAGCAGGGTCGGCCCTGGTTAGTACTTGGATGGGAGACCACCAGGGAATACCAGGTGCTGTAGGCGCCTGGAGTAGGAACTGGCAAGCCACTCCAGTATTCCTGCCAAGAAAACTCCATGGACGTCTCTAAAAGGTTCGCCATCACTGCTATATATCATCCACAGTATATTTACCCATTCTTCCAAAAAGTGTCTAATTTCAGCAATCATCTCTAAATCAAATTAACACTTTATGGGCTATTATGAGCAAGCTGCCTCCTGGTTTATATATTTATATATTTATATATTTCACTTTATGCATATAAATTCTTGTCTATACCTAACTGCCTCTATTCTTTAATAGAAATGAAGTTAGAAACTGTTAATCTAACAGATTAACATTTATTTATATATCAGGTTTTTCTTCACATTTCAATTTTCCGTTTTCCATATCATACCAATTAACCATTAGTGTTAGACAATCAGAATACAGAAAGCATTTTTATGTACTAAATTCACTAAGCCAGAAGTTTCCCTTTTCCTTCCAAGCCCCCCATTCTTACAGATTGCTTATCCTTTGCCAAATCCATCATCCTCATGGGTTGTTGTATTATCTTGATAGCAATCTTGATGGCTGCTCTGCCACTGAAAAAGTCCCAGATTTTCCTCTTTTTGGCAACCACGTTGAGTAAGACGGATGCACTCATCATACTCTGTGGATCTGGCTACACCGCAGTGAGGAATTCCACAGAACTGGAATTCTATGTAATGTTTTTCTAAAATACATTTTGTTTGTTTATTTGCTGGTACTCAGTGGGGTGTAGTAGACTAGGAGGTTCTGGAATGGGGTTTGGATCCCCACTTGGCCATGAAAACCCACTGAGGGAGTAAAACCACTTCTTATTTATCTCACTTATCTTGCAAGTCCTGTTAGGGTTGCTGTACATTCATCCTAGTTTGATGGCACGTAACTAACTAAAGTATCCTATGATAGGCATTTTATGCACCTCCTGGTATGCATTTGGAGCAAAAATCTTTACCACAAAAGCCAAAGGACTTAATTCTCAGATTATTCAAGCAAGTGCAAATCAGATTAGTTTGCTTTATATTTATTTATTTATAAATTTGTTTGTTTGATTGTTTGATTGTTTGATTTGTATACCACACCCTCTGGCAACAAAAGCCAATCTGGGTGGTTAAAATCTTAGCCAAATGAAATCCCATCATGCCTGCCGTGTTTTAAAAAACAAACATGTGGAGATTGTTTTGGTCACAGATACGCTGGGGTGAATTGGGATGGGATAATAATTGTTCTAAAATATGTTACCAGTGCTTTTCAGAATGAGTGTCACGAGCAGCTGTATGTGAAATGCTGAAGTTTGCATGGTCCCTTCCCATTAATCTGTCTTCATCCAAATTTGTGCAGAGATATGGCCCATCCTTCTTCTGAGACACTTGATTTAGGCCAGGTGGATGGAAACTGAAGAATAATTATTCACATTAATACATTTTTAAAATGTCATCAATAAAATTGTTCAAAAAGGCTGTACTGTATTGAGTTATTTAGTCCATAGACCAAATAACCATTTACAGATGAAGAAGAAATTACACAAATATTTAGTAATGAAAACAATGAAACCATCTGGTCATACCATAGAAAGTGATTTACTATCATATCTGGCTTGGTATTCAAAGTTAGATTTAAAAATGCCTCAGTCTTCTTGGTTACCAGTGTAATGGCCAAAATCTGCTTGCATAGCTATGCAAACGGAGTAATGTATAGATGCAAATTGTCTCAAGTTAAGAACCCATTGTAAGCATTATAACAGGGATGTCCAAACTTTAGCCCTCCAGATGTTTTGGACCACAACTCCTAGAATTCCAAGCCTGTATTTCCAATGGCAAAGGACTGTGGGAGTTGTCATCCAAAACATCTGGACGGCCGAAGTTTGGACATGCCTGCATTATAGGCTGTATACCAAGTCACACGTCAGTATGCAATAGATACTGTTTACATGATTTTTTAACTTCAGCCAGAAGTCAGGCTACTTCAGAATAAGAAATATAATGAACAGTTAGCAGCAGGGAAGTCTGTAGTACAAAGAGAAGATGTGTGTACTAATACAATTGCATGTGACATGTTGGATGGTATAAGGCTTTCTGTCTTGAACTGTCTACATGTCACATAGCAGCACAAAAGGGCTTTTTTATTATCAAATAATCATCTCAGGTTATTGACTAGCTGTTATTTATTGAATGTCAGTTCCTCTGCTCTGTGAAGTCTTTGCCAGCATTTCATCAGAGGTTCTGTCATTTGTACCTGTTCTGCTGCCTTTACTTTCAACCATCTCTTTCAGTGGCATCCTGATTACACATAGTGACTAAAAACTGCCCATGTTTGGGGCATGGAACAAGAAAGGTCCAGTGCTTTATAGGTGTGCAGTGCACAGAAAACACTCTGGACCTTCCTGTTAAGTTTTTTGTTTCCTCCCCCAACCCAAACACACACACAGCTGCACACTTATTTCTTCTCATAGAAATGAATGTCCATTGGCTATGTGAAAGTAGAGAAACTGTATTCAAGAACATCATTTTGGTAGAGGGTTAAAGATTGCCCCTCTCCCTTGTGAACTACACTAGTGAGAAGTGAAATGAAACAGAATGCATTGGGATGAGCTGCCTAATGTTTAAGGAAGGATGAACTTCCCCACCCATTTACCTAATTAGTTTTCTCCCAAATTGTGCCTTTACCCATAGCAGAATGCTGAAAAGAGGGTTTTGTGTTGATTGATGTAAATAATTCTTTATGCTATTTAAATATTTATCTCACCCAATGAAACATGTTTTCTCACAGTAATGTTGAACTTCCTAGATGTTTGATGCAGATCCTTAAGTATGGGGCAGGGTAAGTGTCACTGATTCACAAAGAAAATGTTTCCTCTGTCCCAATTTATATGTATAGTCTGAAGCTGATATTTGAATATGTAAATTCAGTACAAGTCTTGGGAGAAAAGAAAACATTGCACCAACTTTGACTAGGTATGTACATGACCCTTGTGGCACAGCAGCAAAATGCCTGTACTGTAGGTAAAACTGTGCTCACGACCTGGGGTTCAGTTCCAGGTAGCCGGCTCTTGGTTGACTCAGCCTTCCATCCTTCCGAGGTTGGTAAAATGAGTACCCAGCTTGCTTGGGGTGTGGTTAGCAATGTGTAGCCTGCATACTATAATTAAAACTGTAAACTGCCCAGAGAGTACTTGAAGTGGAATGGGGTAGTATATAAGAAGACAACTTTTGCTTTTGCTTTACATCCACCAGAGTAGCTATCTCAATGTCTGTTCACAAAATAATAATACAGTAATATCTTGAATTAATCTTCCTTGGCTTTTTGAAGAGTTGTCCTTTCATGTTATCTTATCCTTTCACCTGAAACGGAACAGGTCAGAATTTTGTTATCTCACACTATTGCTTCATTTTGTGTGTTGTGTAGAATGCAGAAAGAATGGAGAACAGTTGATGCCTAAAGAAGTGTTACAAACTGTACATCTATAGGCCTCTCCTTTTCTCTCTGATGAGTGCAAGGCCAGTATTTAGCTACGAGGAAGATGTGGCTGATGAATAAAATCCTATTTCATTTCTTGAGTATGAGGTTTGCCCCACTAAGTTTCCTTCCTGCTGCCAATGCCAAATTCAGTGCATCAGTGGTGGCAGTAACCACGCCCATGCCTGGATTAAAAGCAGGTGCATGGTTATCATGCATCTTGTTTTACAGGACAAATTTCAAAGGCATTCTTGGAAGCAGGAGGCACCTGGAAGTACAGTTCTTTAAACCAGGAATATATCCCATGCTGTTTAAACCAAGAAGTATGAGTGTCTCTCTGTGGGAGCACCAGTGCTGCTATGCTATACAGGGTATCAGTGGTGGTAGTGGGAAAATGCAGTCCATAGAGGGTATCAGGCATGGATGTCTCATGGGCAAAGGAAGGGGAGGTATATTCATAACTCAATGAGCCAAAGAAGGCATGTCACTCTTCGACCTGTTCTAGTTGTCCATCCTTGTTCTAATATATTGCAGAAGTCATCAACTACCTTCTGTTGCAGTTCTTGTCAAAATAGGCTATTTTCACCACCTTATCTTTAGGCAACTTACAAGCCATCATCAGACGGAATGCATTCAAGCTGGATCAGATAGTTGTTCTGTACTGCAAGAAGCTGCAGTTTGC
Source organism: Phrynocephalus versicolor (assembly GCA_023846285.1). NCBI lineage: Eukaryota > Metazoa > Chordata > Lepidosauria > Squamata > Agamidae > Phrynocephalus > Phrynocephalus versicolor. The sequence continues at coordinate 1,592,498 of JAHTLZ010000274.1, read as the reverse complement.
ACAATGCATGCTATGGAAACGTGCCAGTCTTTCTCCTTGTCAGCGTTATGCAAATCCTCAGCACTGATGTTAATGCCGGTTGAGTTTTTATAGCATGGTGACAGCAACAGCCTGCAATATGAAATACAAATATATGTACGCAGTTACAGTAGTGATTACTGTAGATGTTCAGCTAGTCATAATATTTGCGCATGGAGTGATAAGGCACTCTGAATGATAATAGCAGTGTAGTCGGAGCTTGTTAAAGAGGCAGTAACCTCGGTGTCATTACTGAGTTGTACACTCCTACTTGTACTACTGTATCATTTTCATTTTCATTCTGTTTGCCTGTTGTTTTGGAGGGCAGGTGTGGGGCTGTCTTCCTGTAGAGCATGAAAGCTAATACATTTTTGTGGGTATAACTTTATTATCCTTATTGTGCAGCCTTCTTATTAAACCTGACACATTTTAGGAAACCTTAGTGACATTTTGACAGGAAAAGGCAAAAATGTATTTTACCCTTTGACATATGTCAGATGAAAACACCTGTTTCACTGGATACAAGAAGCTAGATTTGTAGGGTAGCGCTGGTGTCGGAGCCACTGGGGCATGACTTCTCTTGAGGAATGGACAAATCTGTCTGGTTCCGGCCAGTGTCAGTGTCATAATTCTGTCCACCCATTTTTTTTGCATCCGTCTGCATTTTAAAACAAAGCAAGGCACTCGGAATTTAGCTTTATATGCCATTTCCTCTAACATACGTATAGTCCCCAAATACACACATTTTAAATGGAATTGTTGAAGTGTGAACCGCACTGTAAATAAAAAACGTTGAAGTCCAAATGATAACTAAGCTCCACAGTATGCCTCAAAGTTGGGAAATCTTTGTTTGTTTGTTTGTTTTGGGGCTGCACACTCCAGATTTCTGCAGCCAGCAGAGCCATTCAAACAAGTTGTTTAAAGAAGTAAAGCGGGGGAATATGGGTACTTCCATTTCATGTATTTATTTCCTGAGCTTTCAGGACAACAAGAGGAATATAAAACAATTTACAGTAATACTTCAAAGCCATTAAAACCACTAACAATGTTAAAAGCTACAAATCTTAAAACCAATAATTGAAGAGAAGCCTCCACAGTGTTCTAAAGCCATGATCCTTCATCCCTGAAGGCCTTGATGAATAATGATGTTTTAACTTGGCGCCAGAATGAGGCTAGTGTTGGCACCAGTCAGGTCTCTAAGGGGAAAACATTCCACAACTGAAACAGACTTTCCAGTTACTTGGTGTTTCTGCATAGTGGATTGTTCTCCATGGGTGGGATATGGAGGAGCTCACCTCTCAACAGATCCTTGTGATTGGGCAAGCACATATATAGGAATATTTTTTATTTTATTTTATTTTATTTTATTTTATTTGAGTATTTTTACCCCACCTTTCTCCTCAGAAAAGGACCCAAGGTGGCTTACAGTAATGAGGGATAATATACAGTCCACTACAATTAAGACATGTTCAAGTATTTGAGAACGAGGAACTGAGGGACATCTTACTTACAGCGTTAATAGGCAACATTATACTAAAGCTACAAGGCTATAAGTAGTTATAAACTCAAAGTCTATGTGAACCTATAGAGTCATATAAAATACACATAATGGTAGTCCATCATTCAGGGAAAGCATGCCTGAAGAGAAAGGTCTTTGCCTGTTTCTGGAAGGACAACAGAGGCGAGGCACTCCTGGCCTCTAGTGGGAGGGAGTTCCAGAGTCTGGGCGCAGCAGAGAAGGCCCTTTCATGGGTTCCCATGAGCTGTACCTGTGAGGGTAGTGGGATGGAGAGAAGGGCCTCTCCTGATGACCTTAACACCCAAGTCAGTTCATACTGTGAGATTTAATCTTTGAAGTAGCTTGGACCCAGGTTGTATAGTGCTTTGTAGGTCAAGGTCAGCACCTTGAATTGTGCCCAATAGCAGATTGGCAGCCAGTGGAGCTGTTTTAATAGGCATTCATTCCCTCAAGTATCCAAGCCTCAAGCTTTTAGAACCTTCTGGGTCATTATCAGCATGTTGAAGTTGGACCAAAAGTGCAGTATTGTCAACCAGTAAAATTCTTTCAGAGTGGTTTCTTTAAATCACTTCTGAACAGTGTTCCAGCTAGCTGTCTAGATAATGCACATGGTATTTACCTTTGGCGTGATATTGCTGGTATGGGAAGTACCTGTAGCCACTGGTGATGCTCACTGTTGGATTCTAGTTGCGGGGGAACAACTTTTCTGAGCTCTACTCCACATATTAAAACAAATTAGGTTACTGCATTTTCAACTATGGATTCATGCTCACTGCTGCTTCTCCTATATTTGATTATCTCTGAAGGAGGAACATAGAATCATAGCAAAATGGAGCTGGAAGATTATATAAGCAAGGTCAATAACATTTCCCATTCCAGTCTCACTACATGTGGCAACCATGGAAAGTAACCATATTTTGGTCCTCACTTATCTAAACTACTTGTCTAAGCTACTTATTTTAAATATTTGCCAAGCACTTGCTGTATAGGATATAGTGTCAATATGCTATTACTGTGCAGCTAGATGGCTGACAGGTTCTAGTAAAAATTTTGGAAGTATTTCAAAACTAGTCCTATGCAAGTTTTTCCACAGATAAGATCCAGTGTTTCCAATTAAGTCTGGTCCTCGAAATTTGAATAGAATTGCAGCTTTGTGGTTCTATCATAAAGCTGTAGAGTTGGAAGGGACCCAAAATGTCATTAAGCCAACTGCCTGCAAAAGCAGGGAGCCCCCAACTGAAGCAATCTGGGAAAGATTATCATCTGACCTCGGTTTTAAAGCCCTCTAGTGAAGAACAACCCACCATCCGTGGAAGAAGCTAATTCTAACGTTGAACAAGTTCCTTATAATGTCTAGTAAATTTGCATCCATTAATTTAGGTCCAGCCATCAAGAACTGCAAAAAACAAGCCCACCCTATCTTCTATGGGGCAGCGCTTCAAATATTTGAAGATGGCCATTGTATCATCTCATAACTGTCTCACCTGAAGGGTGAACATACTCGTACCTCACTCCCTCATCCATTTCCTAAAAGGATGGTTTCTTGACCATTGCGCTCACCTTCCTTTGCAGACGTTGCAGCTCTAGCAGAATAGCATGGTAATGTTGCTTCCATTTGTCTGGACATTCAAGTTCCACTGATGTAACCTAAAATTGCATTTGCCTTTTCTGCCACCATATCCAGAGGCTGACTTAGGTATAGTTTGTGGTGTCTTAAGACTCCCCTAGATCCTAATACAGCTGAGCCAAGTGTCCCTCATCCATTTGTGCATCTGACATTTCCGAACTCTATGCAAAATCATATTTTTCTTTCATTTGAAGCATATTTTTCATGCTTCATTAGGTGGTCTTGAGGCCTGATTCTATCTTCTGATATGTTAGCTATTCTTTCCATTTCAGTGTCACCTGCAAATTTGACAAGCATCCAGTCAACATCTTCATCCAGGTCACAGGGCAGAGGCATGTGGCACCCCAGCTATTATCATTTCCCTTCAGAACGATGAACAACAATTGGTACGGCCCATTGACTAGCTGAAATCTACCTGACAGCAGCACTGCCTTGTCCACATTCCACTGTCAGGATCACAAGGACATTATAAGGGATCTTGTCAAAAGTCTTGTTCTGATTAATGCATGTGATATCCACGGTATTCCCTTCATCAAAAGACAGAACTAGTCTGGCATGTGGGACTCAGGAAACAACCATCCAGAGGTAAAGGGAGTTGAGTGGCTTTTGTGGCTGTAACTTTCTGTACATAAGCTCAAAGGAATGGAGCAACCAAAGCAGGCAAGACACAGCTTAGCTTTCATGTCCTGGTCCATGCTTAAACTTGGTGATCAGATCTTATGCCCTCTGGATGGTGAGGGAGGAAAAGGGGAGATTAATGAGGACTTGGAAATTGCAGAGGAATTAAATGAGTTCTTTGCATCTGTCTTCATGACAGAAGACCTTGAGCAGATTCCGCTGCTAAAGAATTAAATCAAATACAGGTTAAAAGAGAGGATGTTTTAGGACTAATTGATAAATTGAAGATTAACAAGTCACCGGGCCCAGACGGCATCCACCCAAGGATTATTAGGGAACTGAGAAATGAAATTACAGATTTCTTAACGGTATGCAACTTGTCTCTTAAAACGGCCACAGTGCCGGGGGACTGGAGGATAGCAGATGTCACACCAATTTTTAAAAAAGGAAGGAGGGGGGACCCAGGAAACTACAGGCCAGTTAACCCTACATCTGTCCCAGGGAAGATGGTGGAAAGCCTCATCCAAGAGAAAGTCTTAAAACACTAGAAGAACAAAACTTGCTGAGAGAAAATCAGCATGGCTTCTGCAAGGGTAAGTCTTGTCTGACAAATCTTTTAGAATTTTTTGAAAAGGTCAACAGGCATGTAGATTTGGGTGAACCAGTGGATATAGTCTATCTGGATTTTCAAAAGGCTTTTGACACAATCCCTCACCAAAGGCTGCTGAGAAAATTGCACAGTCAGGGGATAAGAGGGCAGGTCCTTTTATGGATTGAGAACTGGTTGAGATCCAGGAAACAAAGAGTAGGTGTCAATGGGAAATTTTCACAATGGAGAGAGGTGAAAAGCGGTGTGCCCCAGGAATCTGTCCTGGGACCGGTGCTTTTCAATCTGTTCATAAATGACCTGGAGACAGGGATAAGCAGTGAAATGGCCAAATTTGCAGATGACACAAAACTTTTCCATGTGGTAAAAACCAGAGAAGATTGTGAAGAGCTCCAGAAGGATCTCTCCAAACTGGGGGAATGGGCTACGAAATGGCAAATGCGGTTTAATATAGCCAAATGTAAAGTAATGCATATTGGGGCAAAAAATCAAAACTTTATCTATCAACTCATGTGCTCTGAGTTATCCGTGACAGATCAGGAAAGAGATCTTGGTGTGCTGGTGGACAGCTCCATGAAGCTGTCTCCCCAATGTGCGGCAGCAGTGAAGAAGGCCAATTCCATGCTAGGGATTATCAAAAAGGGGATTGAAAATAAAACAGCCAACATTATAATGCCATTATACAAAACAATAGTAAGGCCGCACATGGAGTACTGTGTACAATTCTGGTCACCGCATCTCAAGAAAGACATAGTGGATCCGGAAAAGGTGCAGAACAGAGCAACTAAAATGATTACTGGGCTGGGGCACCTCCCTTATGAAGAAAGGCTAAAACATTTGGGCCTCTTTAGTCTGGAAAAAAAGCGCTTGAGGGGGGATATGATTGAGACGTTCAAAATAATGCAGGGTATGAGTAAAGTGGATAGAGGGAAGCTCTTCTCCCTCTCCCAAAATACCAGAACCAGGGGACATACATTCAAATTGAGGGCTGGGAGAGTAAGAACAGACAAAAGAAAATATTTTTTCACCCAGCGCGTTGTTAGTCTATGGAACTCCCTGCCACAGGATGTGGTGATGGCATCTGGCCTGGATGCCTTCAAAAGGGGATTGGACAGATTCCTGGAGGAAAAGTCCATCACAGGTTACAAACCATGATGGAGATGTGTAATCTCTAGGCTTTAAACCAGGGTGCTTCAAGGGCCAGATGCAGGGGAGTGGTATCAGGAGACAGATATCTAGTCTCATGCGCTTCCAAACGCATCTGGTGGGGCCGCTGTGAGATACAGGAAGCTGGACTAGATGGGCCTTTGGCCTGATCCAGCATGGCTCTTCTTATGTTCTTATGTTCTATGTCCACACATAAGAAAGTACAAATGCCCTCCTTTAAAGTTATTAGCCATCTGTGTTTCGTCATTCATGGGAATGATTTTTTTGTTTTGTTTAACAGAGATCCCAAAACAATGTCATGGACTCAGACAAGGGTCATTCTGGGTCAGAATGGCTCCTACATGCGGTAGGGCAGGTCAGCTGTAACTGATGCACCCTTTATTTGAAGATGGAGCACATTGGAGCCTGTCAATAACTTGTTGTTTCGATCACCCATGTTTTATTTTTTTGACCCACAAGAGCGTCACTTGCTTCCCACACTCCCACAGATCTTCTTGCAGGTGTACACATTCTTTACATTGCCTCCTGCTCCATTCCTTTTGACCAAGTTATATCATTTTGGTATTATATTCTTATCATGAGTGTCATCCCACCTCCTTTCAAGCAATGTCTGCTAAATAATACTTGCCTTCCTGTTTTAAGGCTGCATCATACTGATCTTGGTTTTCCCCCCAACACTCTGAGCAGTAGTGTGTATTTAGGAGCCTAGATTATTTTCTCTAGAACAGGGGTCCTCAAAGTTTTCAAACAGCAGGCCAGTCCACCATGCCCCAGACACCACTGGGGGCCGGACCACAGTAAAAAAAAAATAAAAATAAAAAAGGCAACATGGAAAAAAGGGGGGGAGGGAGTGGGGGATCTTGCAGTAGCCCTCCCACTTTGGATGCCCCACTAGCCAGCATGCTAGATCAGCATGCTGATCATCTGGGCAGTAGTTGGGGGGAGTGGGAGGAGTGACATAGCCCACTGCTTTGAACTGCCTCAGCAATAGAAGCAGCTGCGGAGGCTGGCTTGCTCGCAAAGCACGGGGTTGGTGGGGGGTTGCAATAGGTCCCAGGGGCCGGATTCAGAACCTTGGGAGGGCCGCATCCGGCCCCGGGGCCTTGGGTTGAGGATCCCTGCTCTAGAACTTTCCTTGTATTTTCCCAGCAATGGCTGATTCCTGTACCATCATTCTAGTTTCTGGAGTATAACTAACATTCTGACAAGGAGTTGGTGCCCTGTCTTCTGGAATACAGTTTTTCCAGCAGGATATAGTTCAAAGCCCTTTGGGCCAGATTTGCTAAACCCCTGAGAGATAGTGCAAGCCATCTGTTCCTGAAAGCAGTGGTGGAAAACAAATTCCCAACTGCAGGTAGAGGTGGCTTGGACTTAGAGGTCAATCCAAAAGGCAACCCCCCCCAAAAAAAAAGAATGGAAGAGGTCACAATAATGCGTAGATGGAAAATTGTACTTTTTCACATCTTGCCTGTTCTGTGCCTTTTGTTTGGCCTGTAAAGCAGGGGTGCCCAAACTTTTTGCAAGGAGGGCCAGATTTGGTGAGGTGAAAATGTATAGGGGCCAACAATTCAGCTGCATTTGGCTCCTGGGCTGGACTTTGGACAATTCTCTACTAGGACATGAAAGGAGGCAGGGAGAATGCTGCAGTAACAGAGCGGGGGGAGGGCGGGGAGGCTGGGCAGGTGGCCTGGATGACGGACAGAGACAGGCAAACTGTAAAACTGCAAGCTGACGTTTCCATCCGGTGTGGGGAGGGGGCAGCTGGTGGGAATGTGTGACAGGCTGAGCCAGCAGGGAGAAGAGGCTGCGGGGCACTTGAAAACGGGCCATATTTGGCCCCCAGGTCTGCCTTTGGAAATGCCTGCTGTAAAGCAATCACCTCAGGATGGATTTACATACTTCTTGCCAGGAGGTCTCTCTAGACAGGCAGACCAAGATCCAAGAAGCCACAACTTTCTTGATGACATGATTTATGTAGATGTTTCTTCACTTCCCAAATTTGAGGGGGGGGAGCAGGGTGTAGGCAGATGAGATAGTGTTTTGATGTTGTTGCTGTCCTCAAACCTAGATCTCTTGGAGTACTCAGTTTTACAGCTGGCAGTTTCCCTGCGTTAAAGAAAGAATACTACCATAACACTAATACTAACTTAATTTTGGAGAAATGTTAACACAAAGATACAGAGTCTATCACTTTCATTAAAAATAAATTGAATTATGTTTCCTTTTTCTGCAAACCAATTTCCTCCTTAATTGATAGTGTAAATGACTTTAATGATGTAAAATGATGTTCATTTCTATCTGTTCCTATCACTGCTGACATCAGTTAAACATTGGACAATGATGTGATGACAAATAATACTGTGAGGACAAAAAAAAAAAAAAAAAAAAAACACCTGTTGGGCTAGGTTATCTGATGCAATTTTCAGGCCTATTGGTTTAACACAAAGTAAAATATTATGCAATCTGCTCTTTCTTCCCAAATTCTGTTCAATCGCTAGCATGGGCTTTTCCTTGGGTTCCGTTATAAAAATAGGATGTCATTCCAACAGGGAAACAAGAGATACAGTTGAGTTTTTTCATCTAGTATGGGTATATTTTTAATGCACACCAGGGATTGTAACATATGATGAGAAAATAAGCTCTATCACTATTAAACATGGTCACAGTGAGAATATCTGAAATGTGGATTCCCGTCACCTTGTGAACTCATTTTCACTTGGCTCTTGCTTTTTAAAACACTCTTGTCTCCAACATTTCAGAGCAACGTTCATTGCCTGTTTTTTGTGATTACGGTGCTGCCGAACATCTCGCTCAGGCGGTGTCATGAGTGAGCCCCTCCCTAGAAGAGAACACTAAGATCTGGCTCAGAGGTGGTGGTACGAGTGCAAGACGTACTTTGTCCTCCGGTGCTTATTTGAATTCTAAAAGGACAGGCACCCCAATTGAAAAGCACAGGCTGCAGCCTCCTGTCCCCCCTCCCCCCCCCCACTTCCAAGTGCAGCCAGCTCTGAAATACAATTCATATCATCACTTTAGGGTCATTGTACTGAGTCCCTCAGGAGCAACTACACCAAGATGTAAAAAAAAAAAAAAATGGTAATAGAAAGATGCTGGGCACTTTTTTCTCTCTTGGACAGGAGCAGGGTGCAGCTATTTCTGGTGTGATGAATAAACATCATCCTTTGCAAAAACAAACAAAAACAAAACCACTCTGGCAGTCATTGATCAATATTATCTGCTGGCCAGTTATCTCGAGTTATTTTTCTCTTCCTCGGCTCCTTCTTCTGGGTACGACAGACACATAGACAATTAGGGACACCGGTAGCCAGTCATAACGTTGTCGTCTACCAAATTATGACCTCTTTTGTAAGATGCAATTAATTTGACGGCTCAGGACTGTCGTTACCAAATGGAGGATTGAAAAGAAATGGTCCACGCTTGAAAAGGGGGAGGCCTGTCAAAGTATTTGAGCCATGTTTGGAATTGTTTTGCTCTCCCATCATTTGACTGCCTTTTTGTGGCAGCCCACGGTAACTTTCAACAGAAAAGCAGCTAGGCATTTAAAAGTTGCTGCGCATGCAAGGGACAGGAGGTGGCACTAGACATTTTTTTTTTTTTTAGATTCTATGATTCTGTGAAATGTGATATGAAACATCTCCAGTTTTTTTTTTTAATGAATGGTGGCTAATTTTAGCCAAGGGTAAATAAAACCTTGAATGCAAGTAACACAGTATTCTTAATGGCTAGATAATGAAAATACTTCATTTGATGTGGTTTTTGTTTTTTTAAAAAACTATAGAAGTATGTTGATCCCCCCCACCCATTTCAGAGTTTGGAGGGAAGCCAGATTACTATCCCCTCCCTGAGAAACACCCAAGTTCTGCAGATATATGACCCCCCCATCCCCACCCCATGCCTCCTTCTGGTTCAATGGCAATGCATCCCCCACTTGCTGTGGTTTCTGCATACAAACCTTTACATTAGCTCCTGTTTCTTCTTTCCCTGTGGATTAGTCACATGGGTAATATCACCAAATCATGACAAAGCAGGATATGGGATGATGTTTCAGCTATTCTTAACCAGGGTGCATGCACCCCTGGTGGTGTGAGAAGGCATTTCTAGTGTTGTGAATGGTAATGATTTTTTAAAAACTTCTAGATTTACAATTAAGGATGAACCTACCGATTCCGAAACGACCCACGTGAGCTCACGCGGTGTTCGGAAGCCTCCGACACATAAGCAGGCAATCACTTACCTTGTTCTGTGCCTCCATGGAGCTGAGCTCCAACAAGGAAGCAGGCTCCAATGTCATCTTTGGTCCTCTGTGGTGCTGGCCAGTCAGACAGGGAGGCGGGATGATGCCTGTCCCTGCAGAGCTTTGTCTACACATTATTTTATAATGTACATAAATGTGTTGTTAAAAATGCATGACTATTGCTTTATTAATTGTAGTCACCCTTGCCATTTCAAAAAGGTGCCAATGGAAAGATGGTAATGTTGCTTAGGGATCACTTGTACAACAGAGAAAGGTGGTACACAACAACCACAATATGTTTCATGTCCCAAGACATTGTCAAACTCCAATCTCAAATTGTCCAAGTTGTTAGAATGTTTCAAGAATCAGTATGGCGGTGAAGCTGCAGGACATATATTTAATATATTGAAAACTAAGAAGGCACAGTTTGTGATCCTATCACAAAATGTGATTTTGTAGCAGTTCAGAAGACTTTGTTAGAAGCTTTTTATTTAAGCTATTAGAAGCTTTTTATTTGTTTGTTTGTTTGTTTATTTATTTATTTTAATTTATTTATTTATTTTAATTTGTTTTATTTTATTTAAGCTATTAGAAGCTTTTTATTTAAGCTATTTAAGCTATTTAAGCTATTTATGTGCTGGGGGGAAACCTCATTCAATAGCTGAGGAATTGGTAAAATCATGTGCATTGGAAACTGTAAAAATTGTATTAAAATATTATGTGTTCTGAAGCACATAAGAAAATTCAGCTGATTCCACTATCAACCAATGTTATTGGATTGCACATTTAAGATATCACTTGGAATATTGTACTGTAAGCAGTGCTCTGAAAGTGAATATTCAACTAGATGCATCAATTGTGGTTGATAGTTGTAGTCAGCTATTACTATTTGTGCAATACATAAAGAAAATTAAAATTTTCGAATATTTTTTAATTTGTGAGTCACTGGAGTTGAGAGCAAATGAAATGGATGTTTCCAATTTCATTAAATATTCTTTTTTGAAACATCAAACACCAGTTATGTTAGGCAAATGATTATGTTAGGCAAAAATTCTGATTTTTTTTCAAATATGAAGAAAGTGTGGCAAGCCACAAATGCCATAGACTTGCACGGAAAACTTTGCCAGAGAAGTTAAAACAATGTTTAGATACTGCAGTAAATGTAGTAAGTCATACCTGAGAATGGGCACTTGATCAATGTATCTTTTGTGCTTTTTAAGAAGAAAACAGTCCTGAACCTTCTGTGCTTCTTTATCACACTGCCATAAGATGACTCTCCAAGGGACATATGCTAAGCATGTTTTTTTAAATGTGTGCAGAAATTATTTGGTTTTACTAACCAATAATGTAGTTAAGTTAAAGACTTTGAACTTCGGCTGGCCAACTAAGTAGACATATTAATTCACCTGAATGAATTGACTATATTGGTGCAAGGATGTGGTAAGAACATAATAACAGCTACTGATATGCTTTTATCAAAAAAACTAAACATTTGGATACTTCAAGTTGAAACTGTTATTTGAAAAAAAAATGGATTTAGAACTATTCTGTTGTGATAGCTGTTATGAGTTTTTCAGGCTGTTCTTCCATGTTCTGGAAGTTTTTCTTCCTGATGTTTCGCCAGACTCTGTGGCCGACATCTTCAGAGGGCAAGGAGCTCAGGGAACTAGGAGTTCTCTGGGGTATGGAGTGAGTGAGACTACGGGGTTTTAAAATTGTGGGAAACAGAACTTGTCCTATGCAGTAGAATAAGTTAGTCATTGTATTGTGATGGAGGGATTAAGAAGTTTCACTGCAATCAGGGGTGACAGCAATCCTCTGTAGTTGATGGGTGTCTCTAGCTGTTCTATTGTGGCTTCTCTGTGTAGTCTGACATAGTGATTGGAAAGCCATTGAAATCCACAAACATAAGGACAGTTTCAATAAAAAAAGAAGAAAGTCTAAAACTCAACAAAGCCTGGTTTTCAGTACTTGAAAACTACAGCCTGCAAAAGATCAAAGATCAATGATTCTCACCCAGCCTCAAGCACCAGTGAACCACTGTACTACATTGTTTAGCTAATCGGATATTGGTGTGTGGCCATGTCCTTATAGACAATTGAGAGGAAGACCAAATGATAACAATGCAAAAGAATAAATTAATTGTTTCTTACAGCTAGGAATGCTATAAAGTTCCAAAAAGCGGAGACAATTTTGGCAATATCCATAATGTTAGTGGTAAATTATGTCAAGCCTTGTCTCACCTTCACTAGGAAATGCTTTCTTCAAAGCATCTCCTTTACTTTTTCTCCTTAGAAAGATCTAGGTCAGTGTTGGCGAACCTCTGGCATGGGTGCTAAAGGTGGCACTTGGAACCCTTTCTGTTGGCACCCAACATTGCTCCTTCGCAGCCATCTGTATTCAGGTTAAATTGCTGTATTGGCACTTTGCAAAAAGTTTCTGGGTTTTGAATCACAGTTTGGGCACTTGGTCTCTAAAAGGTTCACCATCACTGATCTAAGTAGTGGCTCCTCCATGGCAAAGATGGTCTGGAGACCACACCATTTATGCAGCTGTGTGTAAATGCTCAGTAATTACAGTACTCACACGAATTGCTTTAGGAAAGAGTGCTCTTTGGAAACCTCCTGCTGTATATACAAATATTGATAAGTGCTGGAGGATATGGCCAAAGTTTATTTTCTAGCTGGCAGGCAACATTCTCTTTATAATCTCTGAAAAACAATCTTGAGATCTGGTGGTACTGTGTATTTTTGCAATTCTAAATTATCAATGATAAGTGCTTGGCATGTTTGCATAACGTTTTAATATCTGTTTAGTGTTCATGTCTCTATTACCCAATGAATTCTGGGGTTTCATCACTGTTACAGCTAATCCATATCAAGTGTGAAAAGTTTCTACCCATACCAGCCTGGGACAAGTAAGACCACAACTGCCTTGCAATATCGTAAAAGAGCAACACACTTTGTTTCACATATGCTTTGTTGGACTGCCACCCAGTTAAAGCTAACCTAGATATTTCCCTATATTTTGACGGACATCTGTCCCCCATCACTGCCAAGGAACAGAGGCTTTCTTAGCAGAGGATTTCAGGAAGATATATTAATATTAGTGGATAGAGTGATGGACTCTGGAGGACAGGGTTTGAATTCCCATTTAGCAATGAAATTTCACTTGTGTTTGTGTGTGTGTGAGTATGTGTAACTAGTAAACCACTCCTTAAATATCTTGGTTATATTGAAAGCCCAGTTAGGATCACTGTAAGTCAGTTGACTGCATTTTCTGCCATACACAGACTCTATGGCAGGCCTGCCCAACAGGTAGACCGTGGGTTACTGGTAGCCCGCAAAGGGTTCAAAAGTAGCCCACCAGCCATCAATAAAAAAAGTGAAGGCATAAGTTCTCCACCCCTCCCTCCCCCATCCCAAGGACCACCACTGCCCCAACAAAGCTCTGAGTCTGCCAGCCCACTGTCTCAGCCGAGTGGGGTAGTTCAGGGGCCATGGCGCATAGAAATCTGTTCCTTCCAGAACAGATTAATTGGTTTTCAATGCATTCCTATGGAAAACCGCAGCTCTACTTACAAAGTTTTTACTTATGAGCATGTGCTCGGAACAGATAAAATTCATAAGTAGAGGTTTTAGTGTAGTAGCCCTCAGGCACTTTGGGCTGGAAAAAGTAGACCTCGGCCTGTTCAAAGTTGAACAGCCCTGCTCTATGGGAAGGAAAGCTATACCTGATGCCTTTTCTGTTTATTCTAGCCATCTTAATCTTCAGGTTATTTAGTGTCTTTTAAATAGACACTGCTATATCAGTGCTTTTATCAGTGCTTTTCTGTTAATGCCTTTGTCTACATTAATGATTCCATTGATTATATAGAGGGAACCCAATAGCATTTTGCCTCTGTACAGTACAGTCCTGCACACCTCTGCTTAGATGTAAGGACCATATAGCTCAATAAAGTGTCTTACCATGCCATGGTCTTGTTCCCCACTATCACTATACAGTGGACCCTCGTATAACAAACAGTTTGCATAACATAAAATTTGTACAACACAAAAAATTCCAGAGATAGGGGGAATTTGCTTAACATAATTGCCTATGGGGTGAATCCATACAACATAAAAATGGGATTACTCAGTTTTCAATGCATTCCTATGGGGAAATTGTATAAAGGAAAATTTGCTTAACATAATTTCATCTGGAATGAATTAATTCCGTTATACAAGGTACCACTGTATTCAAAATCACCAGAAGATTTAATTAAATATACGGAATGACTAGAAGTGTTGTCAAACTGATCTGTCCATCTATCCATTATAAATAAATAATTAAATTATATATATATTTGCTGTTCAGTGGTTTAGCTATCTAGCTGCACAGCTGGAGATTAGAAATTCAGTTCTTCACGGTGTTTCCAGGGAGAAGAGACATCCTGTGTGGCCTTGGGCAAGCTGTAAAGTTCTACAATGCCCCCAGAAGAAGGGAATTCTAAACCACTTTAGTGTATTCCCTTACTAGAAAAACCTGGAAAGGATCACCAGAAGTCAGAATTGTCTGAAAATGCACAATCATTTATTACTATTATAATAGCCATTTGCAGTGGTTTACCAAGTAAATCCGCATTTAATAATAATTGACAAGAACAGTTATTCTGAAGACAGGAAATGTTTTATTTTCAAATGATGCATTGCATGGTTGTGTTAGGTCAAGGACTATCTCAAAAAGCATGATCTCCCATGACAGAGGAAAGAATGAGAGATGTGGTCTTTGTAGTGGCACTTCCACCACTATACTTACCATAAGCATATTCAAAATGTAGCAGCCTTTGTGCTACCTGGATAATCAGGGCCATCTTTTTAATTGATTAAAAGATTTGCAACTGAACAATCATAGCATCCACCATCATTTAAATGCCTTATGAAAATTTCTTGAGTACTGCATCAGTAGAAAATAGCCTTGTACATTCAAATGCATTCAACATATTGAGGCTGTTTAGACTCTTGAGAACTTGTGCAGTGTCTCATTTGCTCCCCATCCAGTCTAACAGGCGCGCTGTCATGTTAATTAAAACTTCACATCGTATCAGCATGCATACACAAAGAGTGATCACTTTATTGTGATTAAAAGCGTATGAAAGGGCACAGCTTAGGAGGTACCTTTTGTGTAGTTTTAATAGATCCTTAATGTCATAAGGTAGGACAGGGGAGAAATTGAGTTGGTTTGCATTTAATTACCCATCCTGCACCAGCATTTAAACTAAAACAGTTTTCCTCTGATATTTGCATCATTCTGGAATCTGTGATGCAATTCTCCAATCACAGCATGTGCCAATGCATATCTTATCTTTCTAGGTAAAGAATGGAAAAGAACTACAGCTTCCATAAGACCTGTGTGCTAACTATCCAGCAGATTCTGGGAGCTATGCTCCAAAAAAGTAACATTTCTGTGCTCAGGTTAGTGGAAAGTAGAGAAACACACACAACATGATAATACTAGGAGAATCTGCTTCCAAAAAAGTGGGGACATGATTGTATACAAAATAAATACGTTAGGAGAAAGTCACACAATGGATGAATTTATGTGTATTTGTTTTTTTTTTAAAAAAATCAAAGGCAAATTGAATGAAAGAAATTTAAGGTTGGGCAAAGGATGAACAGAGGAAAACTGAAATAGACCCTTAGTCATGAGCAGAGGAGGCTAGTATCTGCTGAACATTTCTTGAGATGCAACTTCTACTACAGGCTGTGGAGAGGGGGCCGTTTTTTTTGTTTCCAGCTGGAAAGACAATCTGTGGGCTTTCTCCTCCTCCTCCTCCTCCTCCTCTCCCACTCTCTCGTTGTGAAGATTGGCTGGTTGCCTTCCTTTCAAAACCTTGGCCGCTAATGAGACCTGACTGCTGATAGAAGAAAGTTTATGCTTGAAAAGAAGGGGGAAACATGTTTTGGTCTTTCTGAGCTGGTAAACATGTGTTTTGGGCTGTATCCGTTCAGATGGGGCTCACGAGCGAAAATTCCCAGCAAGTTCAAAAGACAGCCTAGCATTCCTCCCGGTATTTAGGTTTCTGTACAGATTTTTTTTTTTTTGGGGGGGGAGGGGAAATAATGAAAGAAAAGTCAATCATGTACGTTCGCATCAGCAGTCAAGACACCTCAGAGAAAGGTCTGCTGCCTCGTTGACAGCTAAGCCTTAGAGGCCATTGCATAAAATCGCAGACAATGGCTGATCAGCTGCTGGACATACATAAAATCCTAAATTGTCTGACATGCCTGCCCAACCTGTATTATTTTTCTTTTCGTAATCTTTAGAAACGGAGATGTTGTAGGAGACCAAAAAGAAAGGGATGGCTGGTGTCTATGTAGGATTATGTTTATCCTTCGACCTCTCAAGATTGACAAAAGTCCACTTTCTTGATCCCTGAAGCCGTTGTGGGTCTGCCTTCCGTTCCCTAGTTTTAATCTGAGCACTTTGTACCCCCCTTCCTGGCTCCTGGTTCACTTTTGTCTAAAAAGCACTGCATTCCACAGTGGGCTTCTTAACTGTATTTTTTGTGTGGAAGAACAAAGACTATCTTTGACCTGGATTTGGATGCATCGGTGATGGCCCACTTCACTGACGCCAGCTGAGCATTGTGCATTTAATTGATGAAATAATAATGATGAACCATGCCTGAACTCACTCTGACGACCACTTGAAGCAGAAGCTATGGTAAATCATGCTGCGCTTGCTCCCTGGCGTGAAACGGGCTCCCCCTTTGCTTGGTGCACTCAAGCATTGCCGGAGTGATAGATTCGTGAAAAATGGGTGCACAGGGCTTGCGTATATTTTCATGGACATGTGTGAGAAAGAAGCCCATGTCCACTTTAAAGGAAAGTTTTTTTTTAAGCAATGAGAGCACGTGCTTCCTATCTTCAGGATTAATAATGGGGAAATAGTGTTTTTCTAACCACATGGAACAAAGCTGCAAAACAAACTGCAGAAGAGATGCAACAACAAAGGTAGGCCAAGTGTATCTAGTAGTTCTTTAACCTCATCAGTGGTACCCTTGCTGCAGTAGTCCTTCAGATCTGCTTGCTTGAGCTTGTTCTGGGAATCTACTCTTAAACATAGTACTAAAGCAGATATATACGTGTCACTGTAGTTGGCAAGGTCTATAATAGGTTTTGTCTCAGACTCCTGAAAAGGCCTCCAGACTAACTTGCAATTTTTTTTAAATTAAAGCTGTACTTCCAAGGTCCCTCTGAATAATTAGTTGATGATAGAATTATGATTGTAAAAATATTTTTAAAGCCCATGTTCCTCAAAAGTAAATTAATTAAATTAAAAGTGAATTAATTACTTCTTGTTACTTAAAACAAATCTAATCTCTGCAAGCTAGTAGTTTATGGTACAATTCCCCCAATTTTTACGACTATTTTTACCTCAGGACACACAGATCCCAAGACACACCATGAGTCATCACTAGCACCAACACTGAGTAAGGCTGTACTGCAAAAGGGTGTTAAACTGTACTTTTAAAAGTTATAGACATAACATAATCCAGTTATAACTTTGTTATGAAGGGAAAATCCTAATAAGTAATCAGTTATTTGCAACCAGTGTCTTCCAATGTTGGCCATTCACAACCTTCACAGTTGGTTTTGCAAGTCAAATTAATGGAATAGCACCAAGTGGGTCATTACACCTGCAAAACTATTAAAACTAGCCTTCAAAGCTATTGAAAACTTTTTTTTTCCGGGGGGGGGGAGGTTCTTTGTTCCAGAACACTATAATCTACTTCCCTTATACTAAATAGGGGTGTGTGCAGTGAAAATTCATTTTATTTCAATCTCTTTCGGGGAGGGTGTGTGATTGGGCTGTTGTTTCATTATTTTCATCTGCTTGTCTTTTCTAGTCTTTTCAGTTACCACGAAAGTGACTGCTTCTTTCTGCCTGGCACAGCCAGCCAGCCAGGCAGAAAGACAGCAAAAGATGGCAGATGCCAGGAAGGAACTTACATACGCTCCCAAGGAGTGGGTGGAATGAAACAAAGAAAGCACTCCCTCCCACTGGGTTCCAATTCCAACCAATCCATGCCCTTTTACAGCTTCAAATTTCCTGCCAGACATTCCTCCCGGACATTATGATTTGGTGGAAATTTTTCTGGGCTATCAGGTGAATGAAGGGTCCAATAAGAGGCAAAATTAAATGTTTGTGTATTTTTCTTTTATTTAAAGGACTCATTTGTATTTACAAGTACAGTACTGGTTCCTGTAAATAAGTGAACAGCCGCAAAAATAAAGTAACAGAGAGCCTCTTTTGTGGGGTTTTTCATTTGTTAGACAAAAATCCAGTCTCTTACCTTGTATTTAAGGTAGAACTTAAAGTCATTCTTCAAATCAAAATGAGCCCTTTTAAAATCGGTATTGAAACATTTGATGCTCCAGTATGTAGTACTGTATGTCTTTACTAAGCTGCTGGCAGAGATTTGAATGCTGGTCATTGATAACAAGCCCCTGATTAAATGGGGTGCGATCCAGCCAAAATTAAGCCTGTGCTTCATTTCCTCATTCAGATCAATGGACAGTACAAGCCACACATGTTCTCTATATTCCATTGATTTTCGAAGGTGATATCAGCACATGGTAAACATTCACCATGCTGAAATCAATAGGATTTTAAAGGGCTTAATGTTCACTAGACTTTGTCTTGTGAGCAGTGTAAAAAGGTAATTTCCATGGGGCTATGTTCCTGTGTAAGAGTTAAATGTGCTTTAAAATCGTGAGTAGGTGTTTAGCCGTACATCTTGTTGTGAGTCCGGGGGGGGGGGGGAAGGGGGGGGGGAGAAAAAATATGAGAGGACGCCCAGATGATCAAAGTCATGGGGCAAAAGCTGAAACTGCCTGAAGCAGTGAGGAAGAAGAGCAAAGACTTGCATGGATGGGGGGGGGATGTGGCAGTTGTCTGTTGATGTACTAGATTTCCTGGTGGCTGCGTTGATAGGACAGATTTATTTATTTATTTATTTATTTATTTATTTATTTATTTATTTATTTATTT
>JAHTLZ010000274.1:1525017-1573641 GCA_023846285.1 Phrynocephalus versicolor | reverse complement strand
TTTATTTATTTATTTATTTATTTATTTATTTATTTATTTATTTATTTGCCACCTTTCTCCCCATAGGGGACCCAAGGTGAATCATAGCAAATGAAACAGCAGATTGAAAAACCATGGTACACTGCAAATATCGCATTTAAAAAGCAACTCAGAACAAATGATGAAAGAACAACACACTTAAAAACAATTTAAAATATGTAAATTCAGATTATAGGATGGACTTATCTGTTGCTTTTCCTAGATATCATGGCTGTCCCTGAAATTAAATTCTGATCTTATACAGACATTCTTGGCTGTAAAGCCTACTTGATCCAGAGGAGGGATTGGTGTCTTGTTAAGCAACAATAAGGTTGCAACTGCTGTTACCTATAGTTAATTCTATTAAACCTGAAGGAACAGGCCAAGTTCCTATGACAGGAGGGTAGGCTTGCATATGCCATTCATGTAGATACAGCTCCAAGCAGAGCGGTAGTATCACATACAATGTGTGATGCCAGAAACAGTCCAAGTACCTTAATTATGTGAATTTGGTTTCATTATTCGTTATTCGTTTCGTTAGCTAGCGAAACAAATAATGCACCAACCCATCAAAGAAAAATGAAACAAAATGAAATGGAAATTTCTGATTCGTTCATTTCGTTTTTCTTTCTCGACAGTGCTCCTACCTTGAGACCCGCAGAGTCCCGACCTTCTCTTCTCCTGGAACTCCGGTGGCAAATGGGGTACTGGGAAGCAAGTGCCTCTCAGCTGTGGGGGAAAAAAGCAGCCCCAGCACTGGGACTTAAAATAAATAAATAAATAAATAAATAAATAAATAAATAAATAAATAAATAAATGCGGAGCTGGCCCGGGAGCTGCATGGTTGGCCTTGTAAAATAATAATAATAATAATAATAATAATAATAATAATAATAATAATAATAATAATAATAATAATAATAATAATAATAATAATAACAAATAACAAATAACAAGGAAAATACACAACAAGAAACAAGTAATTGGCAAGAGGCATAAAACAACTGATACCAAGCACAAACCTCAAGACGGGGAAGAATAATACACACCCTAGCAATTGCTGAAGGCACCCCTAATAATAATAATAATTTTAAAAGTGCCGACCTGGCCCTGGGGCCATGTGGTCGGCACTGGAATTTTTTTTTTTTAAAAAAATTAAAACATTTAAAAATGGTGTTGGTCCCAGCTGGTACTTTAAAAAAAACAAATATTTTTTTTTTAAAAAACTTGGTCTGGCCTGTGGGACAGCCAGAAGTAAAAGTAAAAATAAAAATAAAAATAATTTTTTAAAAAATGGGGCATTAGGAAGCAAGTGCCTTTCACCTGTGGGGGGATAGATAGATAGATAGATTTTTATTGCGGTATAAAACCATAAAAGTCATTAAAAACCAACATGATTGCAAAATTGTAGGGTTACAAAAACAATGTAGATATAATACTATACATAGAATATTAAAAGGAAAAAGGAAACAGAACCAGTAAAAGAAAGTAGAGAATTTTCTAGTTAAAACTTGCCCGTCTTCTTAGTATGGAATTTAATCAGGTATAGACAGAATTTGGCTATTTGTTTGGACATAAGAGTGTTTTCATCACTTAAAAGTCTTTCCAAGCCCATCTCGTTTGACTCTAATGTTAGTCTATCTAAACATGGGTGAATAAATCTCTCTGTATAAAGGTGGTGAAAGGGACAATGAAAAAGCATATGTACCATTGATTCCACCTCCCTTTGGGAGCACGTGCAACGTCCGTCTTCATAGGGAATTTTCTTATATCTCCCTTCTAAAACCCTTGAAGGAATAACTGAGCAGCGGGCTAAAGTAAAGGCTCTCTGGTAAGCAGGATCTTCCAGCTGTGAGAGATAGTTGGCCATTCTCATAACATATCTGGTCTCCATAGGAGCCCTAAACAGAGGAGATTGTGCTATATCTCGTTGGTGCTCAATGTCTTGGATCCTTTGCTTAACAAGCGCTTCGGCCTGTGTAGTACTCTGAACCAAGAGGTCATCTATTGAGAGCCCCATAGATTCTAAATTCCTTTTTAAAATTTTTATCCACCTAGGTTGAAAAGGGTCTTGGTATATTAAAGGGAGGAGGCCCTTTTGGTCTGAGAAGCTCTTAAGCCACCGACAAACAGAGGCAATAAGTATTCTGGCTTCTAGTTTCATTTGACCCAATTCTAATCAAATCAGAGCATTGGAAACACCTGGGGGGACTTGTAAGATAGAACAGAAGAATTTGGATTGAACCTTCTCTAACATAGCCAGATTGGCCATAGATATTCCTGTATACTGTAGGTGCCATATAGGAGCTGAGCTAAGACTTTGTTTTGGTACAGCCTTAATGCTGCTGGAACAAAGATACCTCCCTTTGTTCGGAAGAATCTCAAAATAGCATTAGCAGCCTGCTCAGCCTTCTCAGCTCTCCAATTACAGTGTGCATTGTTAGCCCCTGATTCTTGCATGATCACCCCCAGATAGGTGAATTTATACACTTGCTCAACTTTCTTCCCTTTTATTAGCCAAGATCTTATTTTTGGCTGTCTGCCGAAGGCCATCACTTTTGTTTTATTGCAATTAATAGTCAACCGTTCTTTATCACAGTAGGCTGCAAAGCTATCTGAGGCCCTTTGGAGACCTACTGGAGATCTCGACAGTATAACTGTGTCATCAGCATAAATCAGTATTGGTGGGTGAAATTTTGAGTCAGTCATATGCTTCACCATGTTGCTTATATAATAGATGAACAATGTGGGGGCCAACAGGCAACCTTGTCTGACTCCCTTGGAGGTTTTGATTGGATTTGTTAGTAAGCCTTGTGGTTTACATCTTACTTTAAGGTATGTTTCCTGATGGAGGACTTGGATAAGGCAAAGAAGTATTTTATCTATGCTAGAAGAGCCCAGTTTTTGTCATAACCTCTGCCTTGAAATAGAGTCAAAGGCGGCCTTCAGATCTATAAATGCAGCATATAAGGATATTGGACCTTTAGAGGCATATTTTTCAATTAATTGTTGGAGTATCAGACAGTGCTCCATTGTTGCTCTTCCTCCTCTAAAGCCTGCTTGTTCTACTGGAATGCATTCTTCTTGCTCAAGCCATAACTAGTTTTTCTAAAAGATGTCTTGTGTATAATTTACTAATGATGTTTAGAAGGCTGATGGGCCTGTAGTTCGCTGGGTCTTTCTTATCACCCTTCTTATAAATTGGGACCACAATGGCCATCCCCCATTGCTTGGGAATCCGGCCAGATTGATCTATATATGTGAATAATTATGCTAGATAATGTGCCCACCACTCAGTATTTTCTTTGAAGACTTCGGGTGGAATTCCATCAGATCCTGGTGCCTTTCCTATTTTTAGACGGGCAATATGGTCTTTTATTTCTCTTGAGCTGACTGGGGACCATATAGGCAAATTCTTTAGATCTCCTAAAAGAGAGCCTTGGATAGAATCATCATAAATATTTTGAAAAAAAGGTGGCCCATTTATTTGCTGGAACATACATATCTAGTGGCGATGGATTCTTGGCCCTTCCAGCATTAATAAGTTTCCAAAACTGAGCTGAGTTCTTTTGTTTGGCCGATTGGATTAGCTCCTCCCATATGCTTACTACATGTTCTTTTTTCTTCCTCTGAATGGTGGCTTTATATAATTTCTTTTGGGCTAACAGCCGGATATGTATTTCTGATCTTTCCTCCTGACATTTGTTCAGGGACAGATGGTACAAGGTGTTAAGCTCTTTTTTAACTTGTACACATTCATGGTCAAACCAAGGCTTTGACCCAGGAAGTAAACTCCATTTTGACTGTCCCATTAGAGAACAAAGTATACCCTGCTTATACGAACAGCTGTGTGTGGGGGGGAGCGCCCCTGGCTTTGGAGGCCTTGCACCAGCAGGCTGGATCCCATAACAGTGGTGCCGATGAGAAGCCTCTGCAGTGGGGGCTTCAGAGGCCTCCCACCACCTGGCGTGGCCGCTGCTGTGGTTCCGGAGGCAGCAGTGGCGGCGGCGAGGTCTATCTCCACTCAGCGCAGCCACTGCCAGGGCCTTCTGGGGAGTGGCCTGGCAAGGCTGCAAGGAGGCTTCTGAGCAGCTGCCACCACCACCGGGATCGCTGTCCAGTTGGAGTGGCCGAGTGGCCTGCAGGCCAGGCTAGGCACCACCACCACCACCACCGCTGCCACCGCCAGCCAGGTAACCCGAACCAGTTCATTTTGGTTCAGTTTGTACAAGTTTTTGTTTTAAAAATTCATACAAAATGAAATAAAATGAACTGAGTGGGGCCCGAAACAGAACAAAACAATCTATCATTTTTCTGTTTCATGCCCACCTCTAAACATTATACAGGACAGGTAGTTCATAGAAGTGCACCTTTCTGCTTTCCCTCCAAACAAATAGAATCTGCTGAAGAAAGTGCTAGAACTGGGTGTTGATTAAGTACAATCTTTCCTTGAACTAGGCTGAAGAAGAAGAAGACAGCTGCTTATCATATGTCCTATCAATCTTCCTATTTGGCATTTTGGCAGATTTTCACTAGTCCCATTCACCAGGAAAGGCTTCAGTGGAAAGTTCAAGATTAAAATATGGTCATATAGAGCAACTTCATAATCCTAAACTGTTTGCATATGAGGTCACCAGGTCTCAGGATGCTCAGGGAATAGGCTGGCCTCTCTAGATCAAGAAATGGATCCCAGGGCAAGTAAAAGGAGAAAGGGGGGGGGGTCTTTTTGTTTTTAATTGTTCTCCAGCTTGCCACATAGGTTTTGTTTTACATGTAACTTATGTGTAACATTGGAAGCCAAGAGTGAGGAAAGGAGATTGAGGAGAGCCCCAGTGGGCACATCCACTTGGGCTTATGGTGCCATTTGGAAGTAAGGCAGGGAATGGAACACCAGTGTTGTGTGAATTGCTAGGTAAGCTAAGTGATTTAGGCATCTGGCAATGGAGCCAGAGGTTGGGAGTTCGATTTCACACTGTGCTTCCCTGACCAGGTCTGGACTCAGTGGTCCATAGGGTCCACAGTGGCCTCTATAGTTAGACGATAATGATGACGATGACGACGATAATGAGGATGACGACAATCTCATGAATCTGCTCTGCCAGCATGGTGGCAGCAGTGCAGAGACTGACTGTTTTGGACCTGCTGAAAGTTCTGAGCACATTCCAGAGGCCTACAGTCATTGAAATGAAAGAGGGAATTTAGCAAGAGCATTCTGGGAAGAGGGGAAAAAAGCCCACAAAAGGAGCCAGAGGTAATTATTGCATTTCACTTTTATGCCTGTAGTTTTTACGTGGAAAGTGCCAACATAAAATTGTTCTATAATGTAGTATCTCAGCTAATGTATGGAAAGAAGTGTTCACAATTGTTTGAAAATAATCCTAAATTTTAAAACTGCCACTTTATACGGTATTTATGTTTTGTGGAGGTATATCTTTTTGGAAAGATGACTGGAACAATTATGCTTTCAGTGAACAATAATCTACAAATGTGCATGGAAGAAATAAATAGTTCTAGTTTTTGAAAAAAGCCTAGTCAAAGATTTTTTTTATAGCCATCTGAACTGTACTGTAAATTGAAATACAGGTGATCATATTAAGAAAGGAACAAATAGGATCTTTTAATTAACACAATATACAAGCATGCTCAAAGGAGTAGAAGGCCAAGGCATCGCTCAGAGAGTCTCATCTTGCACAATCAATTTGAAGCTCTTTCCCTCAGCACACCTCATGAGGCACACATAGAGGAAGAATTGGTTCCACCGGAGGATCTCTCCCTCATCACTATTGATGAGATACAAGATCAGGTACATGTTGATGAGCAGGCTACAGGAGAGAAGCTCATTGTGCTAGGGGATTCTATAATTAGAAATACGGAGGGATGGATTTGTGAGGAGCATGACAACCGTATGGTCACTTGCCTGCCGGGTGCAAAGGTTGCAGACATCACCAGAAATATAGATAGCTTGTTAGAAAGAACTGGGAAGGAGCCAGTGGTCATGGTACACGTTGGTACCAATGATGTCGGGAAGGCCAAGCGGTCAGTCTTGGAAGCCAAATTCAGGTTGCTAGGTAGAAGATTGAAGTCCCGGGCTTCCAAGGTAGCATTTTCAGAAGTGCTACCTGTTTCTCGTGCAGGACCCGCCAGGCAGGCAGAACTCAGAAGCCTCAATGCGTGGATGAGGCGATGGTGTTGAGAGGAGGGCTTTAGATTTGTCAGGAACTGGAGAACATTTTGGGACAAGCCAAACCTGTTCAGGAGGGATGGGTTGCACTTGAATCATGATGGGACCAGATTGCTGGCACTCAACCTCAAAAAGGCAGCAGAGCAGCTTTTAAACTGATAACTGGGGGAAAGCCGACAGGAGCTGAGTGGCATCCGGTTCGGAACACCTCATCCTCGGGGAATGAGGTTGGAGAGGGTAGAGAATCACATAGAGATGACATAGCAAATATTAACACTGGCAGAATAACGGAATGTGACAGTTCGTCTACTGAAAATAAAAGCTGTGGGGATAAAAGAACAAGGCAGCAGCTGTTGTTGCGGGACCCACTGTACAGGTGCTTCTACGCCAATGCTTGAAGCCTCCGAGCAAAGATGGGAGAACTTGAACATTTGGCAGCTAGGGATAACATAGATATAATAGCCATAACAGAAACCTGGTGGAATGCGGAGAACCAGTGGGATACAGCAATCCCAGGCTATAAACTCTATAGAAGAGATAGAGAGGGGCGGGTTGGAGGAGGAGTGGCCATCTATGTCAAAGAAGGCGTAAAATCCAGCAGAATGGAGATTGACAGAGGGTCTGACTCCACCATAGAATCACTGTGGGTTAAACTAGCAGGTCCAAAGAGTGATGTGATAGTTGGAGTATTCTATCGTCCACCAGATCAAAAACTTGAGGGGGACCTTGAAATGAGGAGAGAAATCATGGAGGTGGCTAATAGGGATAGGATAGTAATCATGGGGGACTTTAATTATCCCCACATTGACTGGGCCAATGCGAGCTCCGGGCAAGAAAGAGAAACTGGGTTTCTCGACTCGCTGAATGACTGTGCCTTAGAGCAACTTGTCATGGAGCCCACCCGAGAACAGGCAACTCTGGATCTAATATTGTGTGATACTCAGGACCTCATCAGGGATGTGAATGTCACTGAGCCTCTGGGGAACAGTGACCATGCTGCAATTACCTTTGCCATGCATGTCGGAGGAAGAGTGTCAACCAAATCAGACATAAAAACCCTTGATTTTCGAAGGGCAAACTTCCCTCAGATGAGGAAACTAGTTAGAGAGAAACTGAAGGGGAGGGTTAGAAGAATCCAATCTCTTCAGAGTGCATGGAGCCTGTTTAAAACAACAATAATAGAGGCCCAGCACAAGTGCATACCACAAAGAAAGAAGAGCTCATTTAAGTCCAAGAGGACACCGGCATGGTTAACGAGTGGAGTTAGAGAGGCTCTAAAGCACAAGGAGAGGTCCTTCTGTAAATGGAAATCCTCCCCAAATGAGGAAAATAAAAAGGAACACAAACTCTGGCAAAAGAAATGTAAGAAGATGATAAGGGAGGCAAAGAAAAACTTTGAGGAACAAATGGCTAGCAATATAAAGGGTAATAATAAAAGCTTCTTTAAATATGTTAGAAGTAGAAAACCTGCCAGAAAACCAGTTGGGCCTCTGGATGGTAAGGGAGGAAAAGGGGAGGATAAGGAGGACTTGGACATTGCAGAGAAATTGAACGAGTTCTTTGCGTCTGTCTTCACAACAGAGGACCTTGAGCGGATTCCGCTGCCTCAGCCGCCCCTCTTGACTAAAGAATTAAATCAAATACAGGTTAAAAGAGCGGAGGTTTTAGGACTAATTGATAAATTGAGGATTAACAAGTCACCGGGGCCAGATGGCATCCACCCAAGGGTTATTAGGGAACTGAGAAATGAAATTGCAGATCTCTTAACGGTTATATGCAACTTGTCTCTTAAAACGGCCACATTGCCGGAGGACTGGAGGATAGCAGATGTCACACCATTTTTTAAAAAAGGAAGGAGGGGGGACCCGGGAAACTACAGGCCGGTTAGCCTTACATCTGTCCCAGGGAAGATGGTGGAAAGCCTCATCCAAGAGAAAATCTTAAAACACATAAAAGAACAAACCTTGCTGAGAGAAAATCAGCATGGCTTCTGCAAGGGTAAATCTTGTCTTACAAACCTTTTAGAATTTTTTGAAAAGGTCAACAGGCACGTGGATTTGGGTGAACCGGTTGATATAGTCTATCTGGATTTTCAAAAGGCTTTTGACACAGTCCCTCACCAAAGGCTGCTGAGAAAATTTCACAGTCAGGGGATAAGAGGGCAGGTCCTCTTATGGATTGAGAACTGGTTGAGATCCCGGAAACAAAGAGTAGGTGTCAATGGGAAATTTTCACAATGGAGAGAAGTGAAAAGCGGTGTGCCCCAGGGCTCTGTCCTGGGACCGGTGCTTTTCAATCTGTTCATAAATGACCAGGAGACAGGGATAAACAGTGAGGTGGCCAAGTTTGCAGATGACACAAAACTTTTCCATGTGGTAAAAACCAGAGAAGATTGTGAAGAGCTGCAGAAGGATCTCTCCAAACTGGGGGAATGGGCTGAGAAATGGCAAATGCGTTTTAATGTAACCAAATGTAAAGTAATGCATATTGGGGCAAAAAATCCAAACTTCATCTATCAACTCATGGGCTCTGAGTTATCCGTGACGGATCAGGAAAGAGATCTTGGTGTGTTGGTGGACAGCTCCATGAAGCTGTCTCCCCAATGTGTGGCAGCGGTGAAGAAGGCCAATTCCATGCTAGGGATTATCAAAAAGGGGATTGAAAATAAAACAGCCAACATTATAATGCCGTTATACAAAACAATAGTAAGGCCCCACCTGGAGTATTGTGTACAATTCTGGTCACCGCACCTCAAGAAAGACATAGTGGAACTGGAAAAGGTGCAGAAGAGAGGAACTAAAATGATTACTGGGCTGGGGCACCTCCCTTATGAAGAAAGGCTAAAACATTTGGGCCTCTTTAGTCTGGAAAAAAGGCGCTTGAGGGGGGATATGATTGAGACGTACAAAATAATTCAGGGTAGGAGTAAAGTGGATAGAGGGAAGCTCTTCTCCCTCTCCCAAAATACCAGAACTAGGGGACATCCACTCAAATTGAGGGCTGGGAGAGTAAGAACTGACAAAAGAAAATATTTTTTCACCCAGCGCGTTGTAAGTCTATGGAACTCCCTGCCACAGGATGTGGTGATGGCATCTGACCTGGATGCCTTCAAAAGGGGATTGGACAGATTCCTAGAGGAAAAGTCCATCACGGGTTACAAACCATGATGGAAATGTGTAATCTCTAGGCTTTAAACCAGGGTGCTTCAAGGGCCAGATGCAGGGGAGTGGTATCAGGAGACAGATATCTAGTCTCATGCGCTTCCAAACGCATCTGGTGGGGCCGCTGTGAGATACAGGAAGCTGGACTAGATGGGCCTTGGCCTGATCCAGCATGGCTCTTCTTATGTTCTTATGTTCTTATGCTTTTACACGGAGTTCCTTGAAAGCCAGCTTTTTGGGTAGTTGAGTTTCAGTTGGGAAGTGGTACATCTTCTGTGAAATCTGTAAGTTGAGTCATGGCTAATTTTAGTATAGTGTTTTAAGGTACTGTATATATTGCATTTAAATGTTTTATCACTTTAATTTTATTGCAATTTTAATGTTTGAATTGTCTGAATTGTTCATTTTGATTGTAAGCCACCCAGAGATCTTTGGGTAGTGGGTGCCATACAAGCTATATAAACAAACAAACAAATAAGACTTCTTTTTATAAGGGATTGAAACATTTCACTGCTCATCCAAGCAGCTTTGTCAGTCTGAAGAAAGTTAGTGGTGAGGCTTCCAATTTGTAGTTCAACTTGATTTCACATCACTCTGGTCTGAGTAGGCAGGCTCATTTGGTGGACAGTGGCCTGAAGAGGCTCATTGGGTAGAAAATGGCCTGAAGAGGCTCATTAGATGTACACTGGCCTGGGGTGTGTGAAAGTCCCACATTTTCAACTCTTCCCAACACCCGTTAAGTATGGGTCGTTAGCTGTGGCCTTGCTGGTGGAGGTATGAAGTGCTTCTGATTTGTTTGGGGATGGTTGAAAGAGCAGTTTGATAAACAACAGATACATTGTGCCTGAGTCCTCCACCTCACTTCACACTCAACATCCAGATAATCTCACCTTGGATGACTGAGAAGTTTCACAGACATGTTCTGTGAAAGACAAACTGTACAGCGATAACAAGGTGTCTCATGCAAACTTTCTCAACAAAGAGTAGAAAAAGCACTCTTGAATGTGTTCTTCACCACAGTGTACGCATGGGCAAATATGCTTCTAAGGTCTTTGGTGGCAGAAACACAATACTGGTCAATGTTATTGACTGTAGCACATTCATGCTGCTCCAGTGAATTGATTTGCACTTGTTGCAGGAACAGATGCTTTACATGCATGAGGGCCAGGTCTAGCCTCTAGAAACTCATTCAAGCAGAGGATAGTTAGTTAAACCACCAGTCAGACCAGGATTGCTAGCTTCTGATTTCTCAGATTCCAGCACCTGAGGGAGATTGCTTTTAGGAACTGCCTAGAAGCAAAACCAGACCATATTCTGGGCCACTTTTTAAAGGTAATTTGGTAACCCCAGCTTCTAAATATGTGTGGTAACCTGTACTAGTCCTGGTACTGTGTGCTTCCCTTTCTGCTTCACCACTTTCGTTTATTGTTTTACTGCCTAGATGCCCTAAGCACATCCGATCTCGCCTGATTTCGGAAGCTAAGCAGGGTCGGCCCTGGTTAGTACTTGGATGGGAGACCCCCAGGGAATACCAGGTGCTGTAGGCGCCTGGAGTAGGAACTGGCAAACCACTCCAGTATTCTTGCCAAGAAAACTCCATGGACATGGAGTCACGAAGAGTCAGTCACAACTGTAGCGACAGAACACACACACAGGCTAGCTAGATGGAATAAACATCTTAGAAGGCAAACATTCCAGACTGTATCTTTATTGTGTGCTTTATTGTTGTATTTATTGTGTACATGCTTGAAAAGCAGATAGAGGTCAGATATGACATATGCTTAAGTTACATCTCATCTATTCTAATTTAGCATGTTACAGTATATAGGAGTGATAGCAGGAGCTGTTTCTAGGTCTGTTGATTGTGAAAATACACCCCAAAGATATTTTACAATGCACACAGAAGCTGAGCATAACACAGTAAAATGAAGTACTATGGCAAGATAGATTTAGTTAAAGAAACTGAATTTTAAAAATTTATTTATATCTTTTTGAGACAGTGAGAATATAGCATTTTTGAATACAGGTTTAAAAATTTCCCTGCCACTGGCCACATTAGTTGAGATACTATGGGAACTAGAGTTCATAAAAGTATAGCATGAGAGAATGGTAATACTGTACCTGAGGTTGAGAGCTGTAATTCAACAAAGTAATCTTCTGTTCTGCGTGAAATACATTGATATGTGAATGTAGAAATGTGGCTATAGCCAGTCAGACCCAATATCTCACTTCGATGATAGATTTTTGTCAAAACTATAAGTATTTCATACTGCATGTAGGGACTTGCAAGATTAAATGTTACATCAAATAACATTTCTGTTCTGCATAACACACTAGGTATCCGGGAGCAGGAATCTACAGGGTTTTTTATTTACAGGGTCATATGAAACAAGAGGCTGTGGGTGCGGAAGAAGGAACATATGAACCCACCTGTCTGTTGTTTCAGATTGTACAGATTTCTCCACTTATTCCTCAGGGAGAAATAATTAATTATGTGCCACCAAGTCCTCTATTTGTATTGGAGTATTGCACAATTTAAAATGATGGAATATAAATATGATATATAAAGTTCAAACAAATTTAAAATGTTAAAATGATTAGATTATTTTTGACCATTGAAGTGGGTTACTTTAATTGTGTTATCTCAGACATTTACTAGATCTTCTACAGTGCATGTAGTGGGGCATAAATTACATGTGCATAAATGCTGCATTGATTGAATTTCTCAATATTCACAGATTTGTCTTGTATGCACATAGCCCGTTTTACTTGATTAGTCTTCGATTGTTCTACTTCAGTTCAAAGTCTAATAAGTAACTTCCCAGATGGTCCAGCAAGAATCTTGTCCTGGCAGGTGATACTCTTTGGCATTCATCTATTTGGCAAGATGTGTTGGTATTGTTCTCCATAGAGAGCTAGTGCAGTGTTGACGAACGTATGGAACGGGTGCTAAAGGTGACACTCGGATCCCTTTCTGTGGGCACCCAACATCGCCCCTTCACAGCCACCTGTATTCAGGTTAAATTGCTGTATTGGCACTTTGCAAAAAATGGGCTTTGAATCACAGTTTGGGCACGCGGTCTCTAAAAGGCTGGCCATCACTGGGCTAGTCCATCAACTTGAATCTGATGTCCTCCTTCCCAGGATTTTCTAGGTATAACTACTCAGAGGTGGTTTATCCATCTTTCCTTCTGATGGTGCTCTGGTACTTTACAGCTTCTCAAGGTCTCACAGGTGGCAGAGCATGTCACCCCATTGGCCACGTATGCTCTAGGACGTGGTCTTGGCTAGCCCTTTTCCCAGAAGGCACTGTGGGAATTCTTTCTCTTGGCTCCAGGAACTCCAACTCACTGGACTAGAACAGTACTCAGATTCTCCCAGCAGTTAAGGAATTTCATCTGGATTAAAGAGAATGAGAAGGGCTCTCCTTAAAATAATTGGACCATGTAAAATTGTGATGTGGCACATCTGCCTTGAGTTAAATCAGTATTAATGTTTCTTAACAGAATTTGTTGTACAAAAGAGTGTACATTTTATTCTAAAGAAAAGAGAGCTGTACAATATTTACAGTTGAGTACAGCATACTAGAAGTGTCTTTGTTTACCCACAAAAAGCAGCACTTGGAAGGAACTGGCACTATTAAGTGATTATTTTAGCATTTCTGTTTCTTTTTGCTTCAATGAAAACCATATTAGAAAAACGAAAAAACCTGAAGGAACAAGCATTACAACTATACGTTACATGTTAATGTAACAGTATGCATAGAAATTCTAGCATATATATGCAAACATATGGCTAACTAAGCAGATTGCTCCTTGGACTCATCCTTAAGTAGATTGTGAACTGGGTTACTCAACAGAAGCACTCATATATTTACTGAAACCAGATCTGCCTAGTAGTTGGTTGCTGTGACAATGCAGTATTTTTGTGGCTGTAGTTTGGATCAATCCTGTTTCTGAGCATAAGGTGAATTTTTGCTTCCCTGGGAGAAGTCAAATGAGTTATCCTTCCCATTCAAGTGTGGAAGTCACTCTTGCTGTTTAAGGAGCAGAGTTTTGCATACAGAAGTACTTGGCAAATGGCTAGTTCACACGGCATCATGGAGCATATGATCTACATGCCGTTGCTATTATAATTGTTTGTTTCATACATTTATAAACCACCCTCGTGCAGTGCTGTGGGTCATTAATGATGATTCATTAATTCCATCCCATCACCCCCATCTGATCAACCCCATAACAAAACAAAACAAAAACTCCTAACTAAAAGTTAAAGTATGAAAACCATCAGCATCCTTTTAAATGTTCAAAGGAGGATCCTGATGGATCTTGTGTGCCATGGAGTCATTTCTAACATATGGCAATCTGATGAATGTATGACCTTCAAAGTGTTCTGTTAGCAACAGCCTTGCCCAGGTCTTGCAGACTAAAGGCTGTGATGTGGCACATGGACAAAATGAGGAATGCGAGACTTTCCAGATATTGTTGGTCTGCAAAGTTAATATTGAGGAGCAAAGTTAATATTGAGGCATGATGGGAATTGTATTTCAACCTCTGGAAGGCCACCTGTTCTTCACATCACCCTGGCTGTAGGAGTTTACACGTAAAAACCATGCACTGTGTATGTGTGCATGAGTATGTGTGTCCATGTGTGCAGGATCCAATCAGGCAGAGCTATCCCAACCAGGCAGGTTGTGGGGGGTGGAGTCCTAATTGAACAAGATAATCAAAATCCTCCAGCATAAGGCAATTTCTAGCAGCAAATTTCTGCAATTTGAGGAGTGAGTGTAATGCTGTTCTCTGCTATGCACACAACCTGTTATACTTTATAATAAGTGCCTACACTCTGATTTACGCCAGTTGCCTTATGCTGATCTAAACATTCAATAGCATCTTAGCCTCTGTTTTTTTAAAAATATCTGTATACATCCCATAGCCATACTACCATTGTGCTGGTACTAATTCTCCTCACTTTTTCAAAGGCCTTCATAACTAAGCCTATGAAAATTTAGAGCATAATCATTAAACAAAAGAAACTTTGAGTCTAGGGGTGCTTAAATCTAGAAGTGTGAATTAGATGTTTAAAATCTGTACCTCTGCTCCTCGGGTCAGCAAACTCCAAAGCGGTCAAAGTATTCCAGATATAATAAAAGAAAATGATAATTTAATTTGGAGAGGTTTAGAAGCTTTGCAGAAGGAAAGAAGGAAAATATATATATTTTAAGGAAAGGATTAAAGAAGAGTTAAGAAATATCGATAATCCATTCTGGAAAAAATTGATGGAATGTCAGAATTATAGGGGGAAATTAAGCCCACCAGTATCACCTCTGATTCAAGTAACAGAAATTGAAAACTTTCCAGAAAATTTAAAAGGTAAGTTAAATAAGGTACTGCAAGAAGCTATAAACTTACAAGATTGGCTGAAACAAATGCAGAACGGGCAAAATATAAAAGAAAAATTAGGAGAAGAGATTTCCTGGTTAAACATTATACAATTGGAGGAATGGATAACTAACGTAGGAGATTGCAGAAAACTGACTAGGTTTGAAGAAATTATAGAAAGAAGAAGCAAGATAAAGAATATAGAACTTTAAAAAGGTATGGTAAGTAAGATATATAAATTATTAATACAAGAGGAATATAAAGAGAATAAGTTAAGAGAGAGATAGCAAGAAGACATTAATAAAGAAATATAACAAATTATGGGGAAATGTGGAATAAAAGAATATTGAAAAATATGTCAGTGAGAGTAAAAGAAAACTGTTACAAAGTATAGTGGATATGGTGCACAACACCTGTGACGTTAAGTATAACAAATGAAAGAATATCTCCATTATGCTGGAGGTGTAAAAAGGAAAAAGGGACATACTTGCATATGTGGTGGATATGCAAGTGGATAAGAAGGAATGGGCATTGGAAATTCAAGAAATAACAGGGGAACGGATCCGAATGTCCCCACAAATGGTATTGTTAAATATGGTTGTGATGTGAGCACCCAAATGAAGAAAGAAGAGGTGGAGTTGGTGATTATAATGTTAACGGTGGCAAGGTTAATTTTTGCTAAAACTGGAAAATCCAAGAATCAAATAACATTGGAATAATTGTATAGGGAGTTATGGAATATGGCTATTAATGATAAATTGACATGTGAAATTAATATTGGGAAGGGACTGAAAAAATCTAATGTTTTAAATGGAA
This sequence comes from Phrynocephalus versicolor, assembly GCA_023846285.1. Classification (NCBI taxonomy): domain Eukaryota; kingdom Metazoa; phylum Chordata; class Lepidosauria; order Squamata; family Agamidae; genus Phrynocephalus; species Phrynocephalus versicolor. Next base: position 1,558,084 of record JAHTLZ010000274.1, on the reverse strand, counting down.
TATGGGATAAATTGTTGGCATATGTATTTCAATAAGGTAAAGGATACACACCAAGAGAGGGTTCAGTGTATTTCTGGAGAGAAATGGGATGCTCAGTATCTTAAGATTTGTAAGCCTAGTGTGAGTCCCAAGTGGGAGGCAGGTTGCACCGGGCTTTTGTTGTGTTGTGTTGTGTTTGTTGTGTTATATTGTGTTGTGTTGTGTTATGATTAATTTTCTTTTCTTTCCTTGTATATATGTTATTTGATTTTGCTTTATGTTTGGTATTATAGTTTTTATTAAATTCAGTTTTTTAAAAAAACAATGGCTGTGATCCTGGACACTATTGAGATTGCCATTAAAGCGATTCTTCCCAGTTTGGGTTACAGACATATCAACGCACAGCATGAATCTGGACTACTGGAGGGTGAGAAACCACACACAAAAACACAGTACATGCTGTGCGTAGCAACTGCCCTTTGTATCCCATCATCCATTGGTCGATCAGACTGGCAGATGGGGAACTGCTCTTTGTTACGTCAGACCATAGATCCAACTAGCCAAGTACTTTTGGTGCTGACTGGCAGTGGCTGTCTGGCACATCGGGCAGGATTCCTCCCTTGTTCATCCAGAAGATGCTAGGAACTGAACCTAGGATCTGTTGACCAGAAACATAGGTGTTTTTTTTTACACTGTCATAAGTGCAATGATGCAAATTGCAACAGTGAGCTGCAATGGGTTCACAAGTCACCATTGGTACCATTGTCCCTCCTCACCCCCTCCCTAGGCATGACATTTGATGCATGAAGAGCAAAACAAAGGGTATCAGGTAAACCAGCAGCAATTTGCCATTGGTATTTACACCATTGCACTACATCAGTGTAAACAGCGGATAGATTCTGTCATCTGTATATTTATCACTGAGCTATAGCACTTCCTTCATGGCTGGTGATAATGCCAATCGGATGCTTAAGAGCTGGGAAAGAGAGTTGCATTTAGTTCCCCCCCCCCACACACACACTTGGGTTGGGGCTGCCAAACAAATGATTGCTACAGTTACTATTTTTTCCTAATGGGATGGTGCATGCTTGCATTAGTATTAGGCTCAAATGGAGGAGCCAAAACCGATGGTTGTTGGTGTTTCAGTTTTGTAGCCAATACCTGAAGAATGACCTCTCTGTGAAAGGCGATGCTACAAAGAGGAAGGAATACCTTCTTTTTCTTGGCCCATTTAAAAAAAAGATAAATTAAATTGCCATTAAAACAATACCATAACTGAAGTTAAATTGCCACCTGCAATGAGTAAATTAAATATTGACTATGTCATTGACTGCTGGATTTAATTTGAAACAATCATACAGCAGCCATAATGCTTCAGGAGATGACTGACTATTTAATCTTGCCTGTCATCCCCATTAAGTGTTGAATAATGAGAAAAATATACCCTTGATAGACTGAGCGAGTTGACTTCATCTCCAGCTTCTGTGTCAGGAGGGTTAGAACTCCATAAAGCTGTTGGGAATAGCTGTTGATGAAACAGCACTTGCAGCCTTTCAACACGGAGATGAAAGTGGTTGATATACTCCCTTTTTCTCAAACATCTTCCACTTGATTCAGTTTCCAAGGTGATTGTTTACGTTGGTCTAGCTTGCCATAGGCTACTTGTCTCTCTTCCCCCCCCCCCCCACGGCTCAATGTCCTCCATTTAAAAATGGACCAATAATTGTGGGAGCAAATACTGTCTTAACACTTGTATGGTTTTGGTGGATCAGGCAAAGGCCCAACTAATCCAGCATTCTGCTTCTCACAATAATTATCTAGAACAGGGCTGGACAATGTACAGTCCTGCAACATTTGGACAATTCCTCTTATTTTGCCCATTGGCCATACTGGAAATGGCTGATGGATGTTGAAGACCAAAAACATCTAGAAGGGTACAGGTTCCTTGTATTCATGTAAAAGTGATGGAATGGATCTCTTGTTTGTTCCTGGAATGGTCTGGTATTCAGAGGTACATAATTTTAAAATATTGATTGCTCTTCAGAAATGTATACAATTCTGTAAAAAAAACCAAATTAGGGGTTAGTCTGTCTGTTGAAATGAACTGAATCAAAGTTAGTCATGAATGTAGATGACTTATCCCAAAGATTTAAATCCATCTGTTCTAAGTGTGGCTACTTCTGGATCTAACTTCAAGGAAATATACCTTGCATTGTCTTGTTATTTATTTCTGTATACTGACACACCATCTTCCTTCCTTCCTTCCTTCCTTCCTTCCTTCCTTCCTTCCTTCCACAGCAAGGTAGCTAATGAAAACTTTAAGCCAGCCCATTCCAACCTGGTGCCTTCTAGATGTTTTAAATAGTCTCACACACTGGGGGGGGGGCTACTTTAAAACATAGAGCTGGACAGTGCTGTAACTAATACTGTCCTTAATTTGGGTCTGGAAGAATAAATGAAATAGATTTCAACGTGCAGGTTGAAGGTCAATTGCCGGTTGATGACCAATATTCTTTTGGATTAGTTAAACTCAGAGTGTGACTACATAGTCAAATACATAGTGGGATTGCCTTTGCTTATAAAATAGGTGGATGTGAAGTATTTTTTAACAGACTGTAATGTGAAGGCTGATTTGAATTGCTCCTGACTTTTTTGCTTCTAATCTGGCCATTTTTCTCTGCTGTTGGAGGCTTCTCTTTTTTTCAAGGCAGAATGATTCAAACTCACTATCCCCCATGCCATTAGCTATGATATGATGCAGGTGGTGTTTTGTGCTGAGTTGGGGTACTCAGTACTCTGTAGAGGAGTGACGTTGAGGCCTGAGAGCAGACATGCACAAGCAAATCTCCATCATTCTAATGTGTAGGGCAGTGATGGCGAACCTATGGGACGGGTGCCAAAGGTGGCACTCGGAGCCCTTTCTGTGGGCACCCAACATCGCCCCTTCACAGCCACATGTATACAGGTTAAATTACTGTATTGGCACTTTGCAATAAAAAATAGTGGGTTTTGAATTGCAGTTTGGGCACTCGGTCTCTAAAAGTTTCGCCATCACTGGTGTAGGGGATGAGTCAGGTGCTAGTCCCGAATCCTGTCAGATTGTATGGGAAGGCTGCTTGTTTTGAAGCAAAGTCTTAGCACTATTAATTACTTAATTGACAAGTCTAGAAGTGTCATTAAAATCACCTTCTCCCTGTCCTTGACTCTTTGTCCTTCCGTTCAAGTTCCTCAGGCAGGAATTACCTCATCTCTGGTCATGTTTATCATGCCAACAGTTTAAAACTTGATGTGGCCAGAGATGAGATAAATTCTGCCTGAGGTACTTGAAAGGAAGGGAGATGTGTAAACATTGAGAAAGGAAAGGTACAGTGTTCCCTGTTATGGAAGCATTCTGATGTGTAATTTATTATGCATTTTCAAAAAAAAAATCTGTTCAAGCCTTTTGTGGTCTATATTTTTAGACTCTGAAGTACTTCCCATGTTATTTTTCTATAGAAGAGTTTTTAATAAAAGTCGTTGTTTTAAGTTTTAAGTGAGAAAATGGCTTCACAGTGAACCATAAAAGGAACAGCAGAGGCAGGACCGGGGCAAGGAAGGAGATAAAGGATGGTTCTGGGCTGGAATGTGCATTAGACCACATCCTGTATGATCAGCAAACTCCTGAATCTAGCCACAAATAGAGATGTAAAATTTCTGGAAATTTTGAAGCTCAAAACAAACAAACTATATCCCCCAATTCCCCCCCCCCCCCAGAAAAAAGGGATTTTTTTTGAAAAATTGAAAAAAAATGCTACAATAGCATTCCCCTCCCCCTTTTACAGCTTGAAAGTCATTGCATTACTTTAGGAACATAAAATATGACTGTGGACAATTTGACCTGGCATAAAATTATCACAACTAGCAATTTAAAATATAGTGTATCCAAACAATTACTACAAACAGAATTTACTTTTAAAATAATATTTATTAGTAATTGTAAGTAACAAATGGAGTAACAATCTCCTGAACTGTTTAATAGTTTATGTGGAACAAATAAAAACCCTCTATAAAACAATGTTTAAAAATCCAGAATTAACAATTATTCATATTTCCTCTCCGCAGTATTAAATAAAAATAAAATAAAAACCTAATTCTCATAAAAATAATTGAAGAGGGGGAAAATGTATAGAAGGGAGTAGGACTAAGTTTCAGTGATATCTTTTAGAAATGCTTTGAAAAATATTTGAACACCCTATCTTAAAATATTTTATTCATCATGTTATAATAAAACAATCCATAATCATTTTTCAATTTTTCAAATTATTATTTGAAACAAAAACAAACACAAAAAAGCTTCAGGAAAAAAGCCCCCCCCTTGCAATTTTTTTCTGTTTTTTTCTCGGGCCTCTCATCTCTATCTGCAACCCCTGTGTTGATTTCAGCTTAATCCATTTAACCCCCTAACACCACCCTATCTCGTTTGAAAGCACCTTTTTGACATAATCTAGCCATCTCCCACCCTTACAATTAAAGTTTGCATCATTTAATTCCTGCCATAAAAAGGCAGCCTTGGCATTCAGATGATTTCTCAGTGATATTAAATTAGTATTATTCATATATTACTTTAGCATAATATACAACATGAATATATAAGACAGGCATAGGTTAATGCATGTCGCTTCATCTCAAAGAAAAGCCACTCGCCTATGGGATTTTTTTTTTATTCTTCCCACTTCTGCTACCACCCCCTTTCCACCAGGAAAAAATAGCTCAGTATTGTTATTCTTAGAAAAAGCAAACATATTTGGATGATCTCATCATTCTCTTTAGGTAAGCCAAAAGCTTGCTTTATTATATTTTGATGCTCTAAAATTGTCTACAGTATGTCATTCCAGTTAAGGTCAAACTAAATATTAAATATTGCATGTACCAACACCTCTGTTTTCATTTTAATTGCAAGGCATGGAGGACATTTTCTATCAAGAACAAAGTGAGCAGAGGAGGGAAATTTATCTTCCCTCTGCAATGAAGCCAGAAACACCCCCCCCCATGTGAATGGAACACTTAGAGAAAATATCTCTTTCGTTGGCTCAGGAGATGTTAGCCATCCCACCTTCCTAGTACTTTAGCCATGGAGAGAGTGATTTTGATTCTAGTTCGTTTCAGCACATAGTTGAAAAAATTAGTGGACAATTAGGAGATTCTAAGATGATGCATTGTCTAAATGTAACTTTTTCTGATCTCTGCTCTCAGCCAAATGTTAGGGTCACTGAGGACAGAGAGGGGGTTTAATTCCTGTCCTGGTGATGTATTCAAGCACATCTCCCTGCCCCCACCTTCCAACTTCAGCTGTTGAAAAGTGAAATGTAACTGAGGGAAGTAGAGATGGGCACAACTCAAAAAAATAATTTTTCGTTTTTCATTTTTCGTTGATGGGTCCGTTTCGGTTCATTTTCATTTTTCAGGGTTTTTTGCGCATTTTTCGTTTTCGTTTTCATTACGAAACAAAACAAAAAAACAAAATGAAAACGAAAATTTTACGTTTTCGTTAGCATTCTTTTCAATGCAATGTGTCTGCCGTAACGAAAATGAAAAACACGGCAAATTTTTTCATTCCGTTTTTGTTTTCGTTTTGTTTTCTGGAAAATTTTCATTTTTGTTTTCGTTGTGTAACAAAAACGAAAAACAAAAACAAAAACGAAAATTTCGCTGAGTCGTGCCCATCTCTAGAGGGAAGTTATCTCTTCCAAAGCACTGTTGCAGGGACAGATAAACCCAGCTCTTCTTGTTTGTCTTGGGTGTGGTAGCATCTCAGCCAAGATAAACTCAGTGTTGGCAAGTACAGTGCACCTTGGTTTCAAACAAATCTTTTGCCTCTGACACATAACGGTCCTCCCTCCATAATGGCAGACATTTTGCTAATTTAAAATATCCATCACATTAAAATGACACAAAAGGGTTGAAGGCAATAGGAAAAGAGGAATGTCAAATAAGAGAGAAGGAAGCCATGGTCATCAGTTTGTGAGAGAAGAGTAGGACTGTTGAGAACAAGACATTTTGGAGATCAACAACGGTAATTTAATTATCAGATAACTTTCATGCCTAAAGACTACAGTGGGAACACTTTCTTCTCCTTTCCTTTTCAAAGAAAATAATGTGCCTTTTGGTGCTGGTAAAATTGCTTAATTGTTCACACACCCCGCTTTGTTCTTACTTTATTTTTATTTATTCTTTTAAAAAGGACTGGGCATCACTTAAAAGCACACAAAAACTTGAATTGCTTCTTTTGTCTGACAGAACTGGAGTCTGTTTTGTTTTTATGCTTTACAAAGAAATCCATACAACTGTTTATATTTTTGTTTTCAAAATTCCAAGGAAGCTTGTGGTGTTAGTTGTGCGACAATCAAATTATTATCGTTGATGTTATTTTGTTCTTGGCAAAAACAAGTTCCATCTTTTCTTGGCTTGAAACCAGTCATACTCAGTGGGACAACTGCCACCTTTACTATGTGTGTGACATAAAATATGTACTGTAATGATTACATTTCAAGAAAAACAGCTGTTATGTTCACTTGAAACACTGAAATACCATTAAACAGCTCCATTTGTCTTGAAGGTCTTCAGCATTTTCAGACTCCCCAGCATTATTGCTCAACTAATTAATGTTAGTTGTTAGCAACTGTTAGTTGGCACTTTGTTCTGCATACATTTGTGCCACCCCACACTGTGGCAGAACTGGATGCCATGTTCAACACGAACCTTCCATTAACAATGGCAGCCTTCCATCTACTTCTCCATGACCCCCTCTTACAACCTCTTGTATACTATTACTCAAACACCACCATTAAGGAAAGAAATACAGTGCTTGATGCTGTGACACAAGAAGTCCACCTAAACATTAAGGGTGGGGAGGAGAATGTGACCCGAGGCAGAACTAGTTATCTAAGCATGGATTTACCTCAAGGTTTTCGAAAGAGGGGTTGGGGTCCATTTTCCCAACGAAAGAGCCATATAGGTCAGGAACCTTCTCCTTGTCCACTGAGCAATCTCACCTCTTTCATCTCTTCGTTTAACTATCTTTTACTATTTTGTTCCACAGTTTGACACCTTTGTTTTTAATCTAATTTATGCCATTAAAGGTTTCTTGAATGATGATGAACTAAGCAACATATTGGACATTTCTTAAATGGTGGCAGCTATTTTGAGCTAGTGCTTAAAATAGTAATTTAAAGCAGAAAAATAATATACAAATGAGAACCATGGGGATGGAATTTGTTTTAAGGGTATGATTAATCTTGGGATTCGTTTTAAAGTGCTTTAAAATAGATAAATGGAAGCAGGGAGGAAAAATCGGGAGAATTACTAGTACAGGCTGCAACCCTGCATCTACTTACCTGCAAATAAGGCAAATTGAATCAAACAGGCCTTCTGTCTGCTTAGGCTTGTACAGGGTTGAGTTGTAAATGGATTAGTGATAAAAGGAAAATGTTAGTGATAAAAGTTACTGTTGAAATAAAACAGCGGATTTAAGAGCTCAAAGTCATTATTGTGCATGTCTCAAGGATGACTGAATGGGAGTGGCAGGTGTTGAGCTAAGATTCCAGTAGTTTCCGCAGGAGGCGAACGGTTGCCACCTAGTTAAAAAGAAAGAAAAAAAGCAGAATGTCAGATTCTGTAAAACTGCTGAATAAACAATTAAAGCTCCCAATTGTGGGTAATATTATCTGCATATTATGCTAATTGTGCTAATATGACTATCAGATTTGCTAGGCTAGCATACTTAATCTGTATAATATCCAGCAGGTGCTTCACCTCTGCTCTGGTGTTAGTTCAGAAGGCAGCAGTAGTGTTTTATTTCCAAAGAGGGCAGTGCAGAGGGATGCAGACTTACCTGAAACCTTAGGTCCTAGAGGCGTTGGTTTCTTAGCAATGAAGTTATACATAAAAACATAAGAACATAAGAAGAGCCATGCTGGATCAGGCCAAAGGCCCATCTAGTCCAGCTTCCTGTATCTCACAGCGGCCCCACCAGATGCGTTTGGGAGTGCATGAGACTAGATATCTGTCTCCTGATACCACTCCCCTGCATCTGGCCCTTGTTTCTCCATCATGGTTTGTAACCTGTGATGGACTTTTCCTCCAGGAATCTGTCCAATCCCCTTTTGAAGGCATCCAGGCCAGATGCCATCACCACATCCTGTGGCAGGGAGTTCCATAGACTTACAACGCGCTGGGTGAAAAAATATTTTCTTTTGTCAGTTCTTACTCTCCCAGCCCTCAATTTGAGTGGATGTCCCCTAGTTCTGGTATTTTGGGAGAGAGAGAAGAGCTTCCCTCTATCCACTTTACTCATACCCTGCATTATATTGTATGTCTCAATCATATCCCCCCTCAAGCGCCTTTTTTCCAGACTAAAGAGGCCCAAATGTTTTAGCCTTTCTTCATAAGGGAGGTGCCCCAGCCCAGTGATCATTTTATTCGCTCTCTTCTGCACCTTTTCCAGTTCCACTATGTCTTTCTTGAGATGCGGTGACCAGAATTGTACACAATACTCCAGGTGGGGCCTTACTATTGTTTTGTATAATGGCATTATAATGTTGGCTGTTTTATTTTCAATCCCCTTTTTAATAATCCCTAGCATGGAATTGGCCTTCTTCACTGCTGCCACACATTGGGTAGACACTTTCATGGAGCTGTCCACCAACACACCAAGATCTCTTTCCTGATCCGTCACGGATAACTCAGAGCCCATGAGTTGATAGATGAAGTTTGGATTTTTTGCCCCAATATGCATTACTTTACATTTGGTTACATTAAAACGCATTTGCCATTTCTCAGCCCATTCCCCCAGTTTGGAGAGATCCTTCTGGAGCTCTTCACAATCTTCTCTGGTTTTCACCACACGGAAAAGTTTTGTGTCATCTGCAAACTTGGCCACCTCACTGTTTATCCCTGTCTCCAGGTCATTTATGAACAGATTGAAAAGCACCGTTCCCACTTGAAGGGAATTTTACCCTTTGGATCCATGGAGCCCCAGGTTCAGTCCCAAATATCTTTAGTTAAAGGTTTTTTTAGGGAAGAAGTGTGTACAGTATGGAAAACTGCTGCCATTTCACATAGGCAAAGAGTTGTCTGATTTAAGGTGTTTGGTCAACCCTAAGAGGTCTGTATCGCTCCATTCCATCAAATGAGGTTCTTCCTCCATGGACCTTACCAAGAAGAAAATCAGAGCTGCTCATTGGTGCTTGCATTTGTATATATTTGCGCGCTGAGCCTTGGCCCAGTCCTTTGAAGGTCAGTTGTGGCACAAGCCGAGAAGGACCAGTGTAGCATTGCCCCCCCCCCATTAACCACTAGGAATGTGGCAGGTGGTAGAGTGGAAGGAAAAAGTATCAATTGAAATAATGAGGAATCTAAATTACAATGGGGGGGTGCAATAGCAAGGAGGGCTTCAGCATCTTGCCCCTTTTTCCGCTTGCCTACTTGGCAAGTTGCTTGTGTTTCTCCTTCTTTTTGGAAGCTAGCAACCTGCTGACATCTTGTTGGGCTTTTTTGTTAGAAGGAAGTTGCCGATGGTGGGGTCTTCTCCATGGTGGTTTAGCAGAATGCCACCACCCCATGTGTGGAAACCAGCTTTAGGGGTTTTCTAGATTTCTTTTCTTGTACATGGTTTAATAATGGATTTCCTGAAGAAGAAGCAAAACCAAATATATGTTCTCAGTTTTACTTCAATACTATTAGAATACATACACTTATTTCATGGCTATAAGCTCAGAGACCTACTTATTCTGCACACACATGGTTACATGATCCCCCCCCCCCGCCGCCGCCTTTAGTATGCTATTCTTTGAACTGGTGTGATGCAGAATATGGAGTGGTAGTAACACCAGGACTTCAAAAGTGATGCATGCAGCCATCTACAAGATACATCGGCTCTGAGACAATTAATTATATCCAGCATATACAGTTGCCTAAGTACAACTGTACACGGCCCCTCTCCTGAGTCGGTAGTTTGTATGAAGGCAGGAATTCTTGATCCTGACTCGACTGGAAGTTCAGAGGAGCTTTGAGTTTAACAACTGACTTCTTAAATATTTTACTCTGCAGCAGAACAATTCACTGGAGCAGGACTGCTCTGAAGTAGTAGTGTAAGGATTGCAGTTTGAGATCATAGTGCCAGAGGGGCACTCTTTCAAATGGATGTGTTGATTGCAGCAAAAAGAACTCCAGCTCTAAGCAGTGGGGAATTCCGATCATTCTGCGAGTAAGCAATACACATCTCTCTGCATAAATATCTATGTTAAAAGATGCTTATTTTTACTACTTAGGCCTGATACAACTTTTTTTATTAACACAGGTGCAATATGTACCTGTACTTTTTGCTGTGGGGTGGTTATATTCTGTTTTTATAGTCTCTCTTCTCACAATGAGCAGGTGCCTCTGGCTCTCATGGTTTTCAGTTGAAATAAAAATATACAGAGAGAAGTAGGTTTGTATCTGGGTATTCCCCCAGCTGAGTGGGAAAACCTGTAAATCCGTACAAGACATGCATATTCCTGACTTCATGTGATGTTGCTTATATGGTAATCCAGGTCAGATGGGGGAGAAAGTGGAGCAAGAAGCTTGATATTTATTCCCTTCCACTCTGTCTGAACAGATTAACAGTGCTACTGCCACTGAGCTGATTGTTATTAGGTGATCAGATGTTTCGGGGTGGGGAGGGGAGGGGGTACTTAAGAACAGGAGAAGAGTCCTCCTCTGTCAATCAGACCAGTGTTCAATCTGGTGCAGTATCCTGTCTCCAGATGGCTCTGTGATGTCCACAAGCATCCTTCTGTTGTGTCTTCTGGCAGCTATTGGTAGTGGCCTATTGAGACTGAATATGGACACATGAAGCAAGACTTAAGAATAACAAGTGCTTCTTCAGATTAGATCTCATGGAATCTCTCTAAGCAGCAGGACTATTGGGGCCCTTTGCACTAGTTAGATTTGGCTGTGGGAAACCTCCAGGCCATGCTGGGGAATGGGGTGGGGTGGGGTGGGGAATTCTCAGTTGTACTCCAAAAAGTAACCTTTCCAAGTTCCTTATAAGTGTGGTGACTGTTGTGTTTTAAATAGATCTTCTATACAGTATATGAACTTTTCTAATTCTTGTTTAAAGACTGACATGCTGCTTGCCTTTTCTTCTTGTGATTATAAGTTGTGTAAATTAATGTAAGGGTCAGAGGATGCTGAAGCCCGAGTGCAGAATGTTAACACTGTAATCTTATAGATGCCTATTATATTAAGACCTACTGGAGGCTTACTCTCAAACAAGAGCTTATAAGATTGCAATTGAAGACTTGAGTCTAAAATGTGATTCTCTGGATTTGCTCTTAAACAATCAAGTTATTCGTATTGATATCTGCAAAGCCTAAAGAAATGTAGCTGATATTGGCAGATCACATCCATCTCATGAGCTGATATATATAGCTCAAAGATATTGTACATGGCTGCAGAACCTTGCATCTAGTTTGTGTCTAAAGAGAAGAGGCAATCAAGATGATGTGGAGCATAGGGTGACTGATAGGGTTAAGTGCCCAGGGGCATAGTATAGGCTGTCAGCACCTAGATGCCCCTTGTGACTCCTAACCCAGGGGCAAAGGGGTGTCTGCATGCAAGCAAGTGCATTCTGGGTGAATTGCCAAAACCAAAGCCACGAAAGGGTCATGCTTCCCACCAACATACCATCTTCCTGGGGTTCCCACGCCATCTCCCGCCTGCGACACCTTGCCCTTATCCAGCCAGCCCCTGCAGTAGAAGCTCTGGAAGTGTGTGTGTGTGAAGGGTGGTGTGAAGGGTTGGGGGCAAGAAGCATGAAGCAACAGCAAATCCTTGCCCTAACATGCAAAAACAGGTGGGACATCTCTGCTAATTGCTAAGGTAAAGCCATAGTGGTGGAACAGAAGGGACAGGTGAGCCGGCCCCATTTCTGGACCAGAGAACCTAGAGGAGAATCATGGCCAGTGTAAGGAGAAGCACTGGCTGTACCAGTACAGACTGGGTGACACTCGGTAGCACAGGATCAGTCCTGGGGCAGGCAGTGCTCCAGTCAGATACCAGGGCCAAGGGCCCTGGGACACTCCTGCCCATTTGCTCCCCCAGATGGCACCCCTTGGTGTCTGGATCCTGAGCCACAACTGAACTAACAGGGAAGCAAAGGGAGGGAAGGAAGGAAGCAGGCAGGCAGGAAGGGCAGGACATGCTCAGGAGGAACCTGTTGCTGCCCAACGTGGGCATTCAGAAGGATGTATTGCATCCCCTAAAATGTAGCACCCAGTGTGAACCAACCCTCTGGGATCCCCACCCCCATACACACACTGTAAGTGCCCTACCACCCATATGACCTTGGCCAAGCTACATCGTCTCAGAGCACTACCACAACCATTTCAGAGTACTTTCCACCTAGAAAAAAAAAAACCAAAGCAAAATGTTCTGCTTATATATCGCCTCATAGCACTCTCTGGGCAGTTCAGAATTTAAATTATGCAGGGTACACATTGCCCCCTCCCTCCGCAAGCTGGGTACTCATTTTACTGACCTTGGAAAGATGGAAGGCTGAGTCAGCCATGAGCCTGCTACCTGGGATTGAACCCCAGGTGAGGAACACATTTTTAGCTGCATTACAGGCATTTAATCACTGCACCACGAGGCTCCTGGGGTGTGTGTGTCAAAAGTTGGAATTGACTCAATGGCATGCAATTAAATTATGTATGTTGTCCTGAAGATACATGATGTATCTTCAGGTGGAGAGGTGTTATGTTAGGACTAATTTTTTTTAGCTAAAACTCTATTGCATTTTAACTATTCATAATGCAATTAGGGCAAGTATTGGTGGCTAGTTAAGAAGTCACTGTATGCGTTTGTGCAGATACCTGTGCTGACCTCTTCACTTTGATCTTTGTTTAAATAATCACAACTAAGCTCGGGAAATATTATTCTTTAGCACATCCAAATTTTGCCTGCAGCCATCTGTTGCACACGTGAAACTCCATAAGAATAGGAGATTTGTTCCAAAATCAGGGGACATTGTAAGTCTTGTGTAATATGTATCACAGCCACTACACAGGCTCTCTATCTCTTTGTGTGGTCAGTAAGTTAGGTTTATAGCTGCAGAGTTAAAGGTTGGGAATTCAGTTCTCTACTGGGTATCCCGAAAGAGGCTTTGGGCAAGTTGTGGCCTTGAGCAAGTTGCACAGTCCCAGGATAGCCCCAGAAGAAATGAATGGCAAACCACTTCTGTGTGGCTCTACCCAGAAAACCCTGAAAAAGTTTTGCCATGTATTAGAAATGATTTGATGGCACACAATAAAAATAATAATAATGTACGTGCTCTGTAATCCCTGGGTTGAAGAGATGATGTGAATCATGAGATCTGCCTGCTATGTGTGCTTTCTGCCTTATGCAGTGATTTGCAGTGAAATTATTCCCAAAAGAACACTTCCTATTAATATCTAATTAAACAATTTATTGATTTGGTCTTCAAATAATGATTGTCCCCCAATTTACTTTCACGTGTTTAGCTCTAGGTCTTAGGTACCACCAAGTGGTTCAGTCGGTCTTTCCACTGACTGAGTCCAAAGGAGTGCTGGAGGAAATCGTGGCTTCCTGTGGTCTATCAGCTATTGACTTTTGCCAAAACAGCAAAAGGCTGGCTCACCTCATGGCTTTGTCAACAGTCATGTTGGCTGTGTTAAAAAAGCTGCTGCAAACGCCCCTTAAAGGTGCTGTTCCTCCAGGAAAATTACAAGTGTAACATTTTCAGTTCTGGGAATGGGTGATCTTATGTGGCAGGTGATACCCCATATGTGCCTACTCAGACTTAAGCCGTCATAAACTCAGTGGACCCAACTCCCACATAAATGGGGAAAGGACTGCAGATATAGGCAGTCCATTGGTACTCTTGAGAAAATGAGTCTTGTGAGCTTGTTGCTAGAGATGGGCATGAATCAAAAAAATGGCATTTCGTTTATCGTTTGTCGTTTGGAGGGTCCATTTCAGTTTGTTTCCGTTTTTCATGAATTTTTGCAAAAAAATCGTTTTCATTTTCGTTCATTTGTTACCATTTCGTTACCATTTATTTCAATTTTTTGTGATTTTTTAAAAGGATTTTAAGCAATTCACTCATATTGCAGTAACAGAAACAAAATGCACGACAAAATTTCCGGTGTTTCTGTTCGTTTCGTTTCATTTTAAAGACAAAATTTGTTTGTCATTTCGTTAGCTAACGAAACGAAAAAACGAAAATGGAAACGCAAAATTGTTCGTTTCATGCCCATCTCTGCTTGTTGCAGTTTGAGGAGACAGGTTAGGTTGGCAATGTTGTATCACATTTACTGACTCTGATTTTAAAAAACCTGAATACTAAACTCTTGGAATGAGTTAGTGAAGCAGTGTGAAATCATAATGCATCTCTGGAGTATTCCTCCTTGTGAAGGGATGTTTCCCTGAATACTGAATTCCTTAGAAGTGTGCATGTGACATGTGCCTCACTCTCACTTCGGGTTTCCCCCAAATGTAACTTAGTTTGTACACGTTGTGAAGTAACAGATAAATGGGGTTGGGGTGGGGTGGGGTGTGGGAGCATGGGACAGGGAATCCATTTGGAAATTTCAGGCTTCCCTAGGAACAGCTAACTGGGAATGTGAAAGTCTAGCACTCTGTCCAGTACACCACACTAGCGCTTCGTGTTATGAAACACTGCCATTAAGATGACATAGCTTTAAATTTTGTGGTGATTGTGCTTTTTGTTGTTATCTTCGTAGAATACTTTCCAGGTTGTTAATCACATTCAGTGAAACACTATTGTTGAATTGTATCCTGATATTACTTTAAATTGTATTGTATTACTTTAAATAGTTAATGGGTTAATATATGAGATGATGGCTATTTGGAGATGTTTCTAAAACACAGAAAACTGAAATCTTAATGCAACTAACGGATGTTCACTAATGGGGCAGTATATAAATAAACCAAGCATTTGTTTGTTTTTGTTTGTTTGTTTGTTTCTTCGATTGATTTTTGTACCGCCCATCTAGCTACAAGGATACTCTGGACAGTTTACAACAATAAAAACTGTATAACAGAACAAAAGCAAGAAATAAATAAAATTAACAACACAACATTAAGCAACAAAATAATGAAGACAATAAACAATGCAAAACAGTAAAAAAAAATTCAATAGAATTCACTTGCTGAACAAACAGATTGTGGAGTTAGTATGAGTGTTCAGCGGCTTTAAAATATGACTCACCTGGCTTGTTGTGCAGTGATTTGTTGAGCTCTGCAGACTGACATTAGAGCTCTGTTAAGTAGTGGAAAAAAGGTATAATCTGAATATGTGAGCATGGGGGGGGGTGCTAGCCCCTCCTGTTTGCCCGATGGAATGCCTATGAGAGGCTTCCCTGTTCAAAAGTCCCCTTTGACTATAAATACAGGTCGGGAGGCCAATAACTCTCCTGAACAAGGATCACTTGGGTGTATATGACGGAGGAGAGGTTCAGACAAAACAGTCCATTCCTACCTCAACTCTGTTCACAAATAAAGCAAGGGGGGTGTCTCTGATTTCAGTGCATGTTGTGGTCCTGGTAAAAATTCCTCTGGTGAATACATAGTGGGAATCTGCAAACTTGAGAAATGTGTGAAGGTAACTAGCCTTGCAGCCTTTAGACCCTTCGAGGTACAAAGGGTAAAGACCCCCCACAGAGGCAGGTGTGCTCCAGGGTCAAAAGAAGAGACCACAAGGACTGATTAAATATACAGGCTTGGCTCGTGGTCAGCAGGAAAAGTGTTTGGCTCTTATACTCCTCCTGAAGAGAGGATTTCTCAAGAAGTGGCCTTCTCCTTGAGGAAAGGTTCTTCTCCGAAGGACACCAGCTATCCAGATGCCTGCATGCGAGGTCTGGAGATGACCTTCAGCCATGGGACAGTTGAACGCTAGTGGAAACAAGGTGCAGGATGCGGCTTCTCCTTGTTATGTTCCTTTTGTGCCATTTCTTGCTCTGATCTGCCTCTTGGATATGACTTGGACCGTCTTGGCTGTGCATAGTGAGATGACCCATATATATTTGCTGGGTATAACTGGACAGTTATACCCAGGATTGTTCTTGGGCTTCGGATTTAGAACTTCCATGGCTTTTATAACTTTTTGGAAAGCCCTTCTCTCTGTGTGGGTCAGTTTCTTGTTACTGGTCTGGGCTATCACTGATCTAGGAACATGGCAATGAGAGCCAGGAAGTAAATAGCCATTAATGGCTAGTTTCTTGTAGTCAATTCCTTTTCCCAATAACTAAGGTATGATTAGGTTTACTGGTTTAAATCTATTTGCTAGTCCCATCCAGAATAGATCCATTGAACAAATTCCTGGTACTCCAACCCTTATCAAAATCCCATTGATTATATTAGCCTGCCCTGCTGCCTAGATGCCCTACGTACATCCGATCTCGCCTGATTTTGGAAGCTAAGCAGGGTCGGCCCTGGCTAGTACTTGGATGGGAGACCACCAGGGAATACCAGGTGCTGTAGGTGCCTGGAGTAGGAACCGGCAAACCACTCCAGTATTCCTGCCAAGAAAACTCCATGGACATGGAGTCACGAAGAGTCGGTCACGACTACAACAACACAACACACACACACACACACAGTTTTGACTTATTATTAGTATCAGGCTGATGTGATTCTAACTGAATAAGTGAAAATGCCCCTCCATTTGTAGTGAAATTGATAGGTATAGTTACTTTTATAATAATGGGGGAACATAGGTAATTAAGAGTGCATCCTTTTTAAATGATAGAAGGGGACTATTTCATGCTGGCTTACACTGCTTGTCCTGCCACTGCCTCATCCACTATTATGAGTAGGAAGAGGATGTATTTTGTATTACAGCCAAGTGCCTTGCAGCATTCAGATACTTATAAATGTTTAAACAAATAACTTCTAGTTACTTTTGAAAAACAAAAAAGGAAGAAAAAGTTTTCTTTAAAATTAAAATTGTAACGAAAAAAAATGTAACTATAATGACAACTAATTTGATGCTCTTCAAGTATTAGTTACTTAAAAGGAACCTCCCAGACCTTTATTTTTAATTTTATCTCCTTCTTTGTTTTGCCGCTCCATTTCCCATGATTGTCGGACTTTTTTTGTTCCACCTAACTCTAATTCTAGAAGGAAGTTAGATTGGAACTTTAAAAACCTGAAGTGATGGATGTTGAGGTGCTCACTGTAGTTAAAAGCTCAAGCTTTTGTGTCTTTACATTTTTGGTATAAAATATTAGAGAATTTATATATGAATGGGAAGTTAAGGACCCTTCCATTGCCATACTTTGTATGCGAATGGAGGAGTTAAACAGAAGAAAGAAATGTTTATGACCGGGTATGACACTTTACAAATCAAATGGAAATTTGTTGTTATTTTATCTTTTTTAAAACCATATTGACTCCCACAATTATTGCATTTTGTCCATATAACGGCAAGTCTGGACCGATGTATATCATGTGAAAAGTCTTAGTCCAATAATGAAGGTGGAGATTCCGATCTTGCAAATGTAGTAGAACCAAAATGAACAAACAAAACGAAATACAAGCAAAAAGAAAGAAAGAAAAGGGAACAGAAGGGGAGTGAAAAAAGAAAACCCAAATGAATAAACTATGAAAAAAATTGTCAAAGACAGCTTTTCATATATTACA
Source organism: Phrynocephalus versicolor (assembly GCA_023846285.1). Classification (NCBI taxonomy): domain Eukaryota; kingdom Metazoa; phylum Chordata; class Lepidosauria; order Squamata; family Agamidae; genus Phrynocephalus; species Phrynocephalus versicolor. The sequence goes on along the minus strand of JAHTLZ010000274.1, from coordinate 1,540,402 downwards.
TTTTTAAAAGCAGCATAAAAAGAAATCAGTTGATCCGAGAGGAGAATTTCTTTATCTTAGTGAAGTACTTATGAATGTATTTAAACTGTGTTTTCTCACTGTGTATGATTTTTATAAATAAAAATTTTACATCAGGCACGTGCCAGCCTGCTTTAAGAGACTGCTGTTTGGACAAATATTTCATAACTGACATGTCGTCCATGATTTTACTGGTATAATCCTAATGAGTTAAAATTTGGGGAGGGGGATTTTTATATATTTTTGTTCATCGATTGAGAGGGGTTTTTTTTTAGACATAATAAAAATAAATACATGACTAAATAAAACGGTGCCTGTGAGCCATTATCTGTCATTCCATTAAGCTTTGGTAATAAATCAGATCCCTAGACAAATGAGGAACCTCCTGCCTGGCAACTTTCAAGTTGTGCCCAAGGGGAAACTAACAACCAAGCTTCTTTATTCAAGGTTGGGAATAAAAGAAGCAAAAATAGTTCTCCAGTGGTACACTTTTGAACATATGGGATACTGAAAACACCTCCTATAGGTAACTGTAATTTATGTAATGGTAACCTGGGTGGATGTCAAAGAAAATCATTAAATAATGTATGAACTAACTTAAAAGAAGAAGAAGGTATAGAGAAAGGAAGACCTCTTGAAATATAGATCAATCTCAAAGTTAAAGTAATCTTAAGCATGTTTACCCTTCTCAAATGCTCAAGAGAATTCTAGAACTACCTATCTACATCAGAAACCCTAATGCTGTACATTTGATGGACCAATTGAGATATTTCTCGAGGTCATGTGTAATATAGAAAAAAGAATGTCCGTTCAAAACCCATGACTCAAACGTATTGGTAGTGCTGTTGTGATCCAAATCTGGTTTGTCCCAATTTGTAAAATAATCCAGTTAGAATGCTACCCTTATCTTTTATTAAAGTATTAATACTCAGAACAAAAACATCTAGCTAATCAATAAAACAAAATTTCACTTGCACAGAAAGCCATCTTATTCTCAGCATCGCCTAGTATAATATTTTTGATATTTTTTTAGAGTTACAAACAGCAACAGGATAACTGTTCCAAGATTAAAATAAAAAAGAAAAGTGTATGGGGACACCTTTGCCTTTAATTGCAATGCAATATAAATAAGGGAGTGAGCACTCCATTAGTGATTATCATACAAGGAGAAAGGGCCACATCCAACAGACTAATCCAAAGGACAAAATGTAGAATGGTAACATCCAGTTAATTTTATCAGAAGTTCTCTTGACATTCAAAGAAATACTAGCAGCAGGAACATGATTCTTAAATAAAGTTAGTAAGGTAAAGGTAAAGGTCGTGTTCCCCGCCCCCCGCCCACCACATGTGTGCTAGTTGTGTCCGACTCTAGGGGTGGTGCTCATCTCTGCATTCATGCCAAAGAGCCAATGTTGTGCAAGTCTGTGGCCATGTGGCCGGCATGTGTCCATGTGGCTGCAAGGAAACACTGTTGTACTTTCCCACTTTTTATGGCAGTACCTATTTATCTACTTGCATGTACATGCTTTCAAACTACTAGGTTGGCAGGAGCTGGGGTTATCAGTGGGAGCGAGCTCCGCTGCATGGCAATCAGAATTCGAACTGCCTAGCTGCTGACTTTGCAGCCGACAGTTTACGGAGCCTTAGTCCACTGAGCTACCATGCCACTAGTAAAGTTAGTAGATCAGTTAAAAGTTGGATATTATTGATGGTCCCATATAAATATAGTTGAGCAGAATGGATCTTAATGGTATTACAATATGAAGTCTAGCTGGCCATCTGGTAGCACCCATACTCCTCAAGGAAGTACTTGGTCTATTGCTGGAACACAGAACAGGACTATTACCTAATGCAGGGGTGCCCAAACTTTTTGTAAGGAGGGCCAGATTTGGTGGCTGAGAATGTGTCAGGGGCCGGTTGCTCCCCAACCCTGCCACCCCACTGCAAGCCCCACCCACTTTCTTTAAAAAAACATGGGATAAAGGAGGGGGAGGGAGGGGCGGGCCAGCCAGCCGCGGGCCACTCAGAATGGCCTAACGGGCCGGATTTGGACTTTGGGCAGGCCTGACCTAATGTATGAGTATCAGTAATGTGAGTTTTATTGAAAGAAAGAGGTACTTTTCAAACTTATAGATTACCATTATAAAAGGTAAGGTATTTATTGAGCCTTACTACACCACTTATGCGGAAATCTATCAGGACCTGGAGCTTTCCTTAGTTCGACAGATACATTATTTCTTGAAAAGAAAAATCTGAAGTAAAGTAGGCACCTTGGTCCTGTGAGCTACGGAAGACTCATTCTTGGGGATGGGCCACTCACAAGCGTAGTGTGATGGCAGAACTTTCTGCGTCTGTCCCTTTGGTGCTCAAAAGTATACTGCTCTCGAACAGGGATGTTTCCTTGAGATATTGGAATAAACTGATTTAAAAATTCACAATGATCAAGTTTGGGCAGATTGGTCTGGTTCTAGCCCGAATGATTTCTGTATGTGTTGGTTCCACAATCTGTCCATCCCATCTCAGCATCAATCTGATTTCATTTTAAACAGATAAATATTTGCATTGTTCCTGAAAATCTTGGCTAAAATCCAGTAAAGAAATCACGCCACAAAAGCCTGACAAAGTCATCAGCCATGGCTATGTTTATTGATAGCACGTTTCCCATCCCCACAAGGCTTCTAGTCTCCCTTAAGAGTCTTTGGTCTTCGGGAAGCATTTAGGAACAGCACAACAGGGCAGGAGGGTGGGATTTCTTAGATTTTGAAAATGGCTGCTACCAATCCCAGTGACCATGATTCTCGTCCATTTAAGACTTCCCCTTATTCTTCTGTTCCTGAAGGTTCCCAGGAGCAAAGGGGTCCTAACGGAGCATAGGAACCTTTGTTTAGGGTGGGTGGGTGGGTGGGGAATGGGAAACTGTTAACAACATTTGGTCATGACTGAGGATGCAGTCAGGGTCTTGAGGCATAACTTTACCATACTGGATTTCAGTCATTGTGTATACAATTTATTGGAAAAACCTGTAATCTAAATTTAAAATATTGAACTTGAATACATTATTTTTCTCAGTCAAGAACTGTATTGCACATTTCATAGAATTTCACAAAAGGGAGGGCAAGAGCATTCTGATCTGTATATTATTGATTTATGAAGTGCAAATCATGTTGGTTTGCAGCAAAACAGACTAAAATGAAATACTGAACATCCAGATCTGCCACAAATGTATTGATTTCCATGAAAATTCATCCAGGCCATCTAGATACCATATATTGGGTGCAGATGTGAATTAAAATGTGCATGTATATATTTACTTCCCTATTAGTTTTAAGCATACCTTCTGTCTTTCAAGCAGCATGTCCAAGGATCATTTAGAATAAAACAGATAAATAAAACTGATCAGTAGATGATAAAAAGATACAGCCAAGTGCTTCTATTGGTTAGTCCTAAGCCTCAACCCAACCAAAAATTGCAGATTCTACCTGTACATTCTCTGGAAAATCCATGCTTTTCAAAGCTGAAAAGTCTGATATGATGCTATGGGTCTCACACAGATATCAAAGGGTTAATTAGTTTTATTGACTTTACTATCCAATAGCAAGCCAGAGAGGAGCATGGAGACCCTCTGATTTAAAAATCAAGAGACCCAAACAAGTTGGATTTTCTTTCTGAAATATGTTACCAAATCAGTGCCAGTGGGTTTCCTTTTTCTGTGCGGTTGTTTTCATGATAAACGATGCCTCAGGGTGGAAATGCAAATAACGCAGATCTGTGATATTGGAGCTAAGTGGTGTGTCATTTTGCAGGGGTTTCTTCACAGTGTGTTATGCAAGTGTAAAATGAGAAAAAATCAGAACATTCTTAGCAGGTTAAAATTAACATAAGAATCCCTTTTACATACATTAGCTGATACCTAAATTATTGAATCATAAAATCATGGAAGCATGAAGTTGGAAGGGGCCTACTACTGTAGACTAGCAAGTCAAACCCCTGCTCAAGACAGGAATACAATTCACAAAATATCTAAATTTCTCTTGAATGCCTTCAGCGTTGAAGCACTCTTGAGGGAATTGGTTCCATTACAGTGTTGCTCTAACAGTTAAGAAATTTTTCAATATTTGGAAAATGATAGCATATCTCCCCTTACCTGGAATATTTAATGAATTTTCTTTAAAAATAAGACCAATGTCCTGCACAAACCCTGCACAGATGGACCAAGGTGCAGTTGATGGCATAACCTGTTAAGACCACTGGGTGTGGGCATTGTGATGTACCAGCTCGGCAGTTGGCAGGTCATATGTGCATACTCACTTTGCCACTCAGTCATTCACCCAGATCCATGCACAAATTGGGACTGCATACTGAAAATCTTAACCTTTCACTTAAAAAAATATCAAGATTAAGCATTTTCCCCTGAGTAGCACATTTCCTCCTGATCTTGATGGAGGTCTTCATCAGGATGAGATGTGGAGGGGAGGCTTAAACTTTGCATCTCTGTTGCTTCAGGAAAAGCTGAACAGGAGGGGAAAGGGTGGGGCTTTGTTAAACTTGATCTGTAGTCCAGGAGCACTTTCCCCATGGCTCAGACATTCCACCCCAGTCAAATTGAGCGGTATGGAAAGGGCAACGCTAGAAAGGGTGAACCTGGAAGGGCCTGTTCTTTCAGACGGCTATTCTTCCTGTTTCCATTAGAGATGGGCACGACCAGGGAAAATGACGTTTTCGAGTTGTCGTGTGTCGGAGCCGGCCCGTTTCAGCTCGTTTCCGTTTTTCGTGAATTTTTTCAAAAATTTGTCGTTTTGTTTGTCGATTTTTCGTCTGCCGTTAGTACTGGTTTGGGGGGGGAGCGGGCTCCTGGAGGCATCTCTCTGGGGTGGGTGCCTCCTCTGGCCCGCTATGAAGGGAAAGCGGGCTCCTGGAGGCACGTCTGTGGGTGGGTGCCTCCTCTGGCCCGCTACAAAATGGCATGCATAGCCAATTGGATATGCATACCAAGTTGAGTGGCAGAGGCACCTCTCTTTTAGGTGCCTCTCTGTAGACCGCAGGCCCACTGCTGATATTGCATCTGGTTGCTCTGTGGTCCACTAGGAAGGGAAGTGTACTTGCGTGTGTAGTGCAATGCGAGTACACAGATCTAGCTTAGGGTTAGGTTAGGGTTAGTGCAAGGGCTAGGCTTAGGGTTACGGGTAAGGTTAGGGTGAGTTCGTGGGGTGCACCTCTGGGTGCCTCTCTGACCCACTAAGAAGGACAGTGTACTGGCGTATGGGTTAGGGTTACGGTTAGGGTTCGGCTTTGGGCTATGGTTAGTGGGCTTTTTATGCCCGACAGGCACATCCCAGAAGTCTCGGTCAAAACCTGGTCAAGTGGCCATGCAATTGGTGGAATGGCTCCAAAAATTTGCATGGTCCACTCCCATGGTCAGCCCATCATTGCGCACTGCACAGGTGTAAAAAAATAAAAATAAAAATAAAAATAAAATAAAATCAATGGAGACGTTTTGTTGCAAGAAAAACCCACTGCTGCTACTCTAAAAAATTCAGGCAGTTTTAAAATAGCTATTTTCGCATGTTTCTGTGGTGCTTTGGTGTGTTTTTGGACCACCACGATTTCAAAAGAAATATTGCTTGCGGTCACCCCATTTTGGATCCCCCGCCCACACCGCATGGCATGGCGAGTTGGCGAGACAAAAACTCTTTGAAAGATCTACTTTTAATGTTAATGACATTAAGGGCATCACTTTACTTTCATTCATTATGGAAAGCGTGTTGGCTGATTTCTTACTATCAGAATGTCCCTTATCTCCCCTTCAACTTCCTCCAGGACAAAAAGAATATGCTATAATTAGACATGATTTTTAGATGTTCTGGAATTAGTTTCCAAACCAAAAAAAAAAGCCAAAAAAAAAAAGCCAGCAGGAAAACGGCTTCGGATTGTGTTAAATATCTTGTCCATGCATACATTTGTCTGAACTGCATGGTTTTTTTTTTTTTATTCTGTGCTTTCAATTTCCCTCTGAAGGCATGATTTTTCCTGACAGGACAAAGATGGCTGCCACAATACCCTGTCAGAGGAATGCTGTCCTTCTTTCCCCCCACCCCACCCCTCCCCCTTCTCCTCAGCCTTTTATCTTCTACTGTTTTCCCTTTCAGCTCCCTCCAAAGGGATAATGACTTGAAGGGGGGGGGGAACAGTGAAAGGCACAGCTGGCAGGTTATACAAAGGGTTTCAAGGAGGGCCCACCGAGGGAGTAGCATGTACCCTGGCAAAATGGAAGCTTGCAAAGCAATGTACCAAACACATTCTGGCAGATGGACTTCCTGCTTCCAATTACCACTGGCAGATGCAAACTTTAAAAGCAACAGATTCACAAGTCTTTGCCATTCAGACATTATACTTTGGCTGTAATTGACCCAAAATGTCTTTTTGTGGGTTGGTTGGGCGGGTTGCTGTTTCTTTTAGAGCCAATACAGATGGACTGCTAGCATTGATTTCATATATGTTGCCTGGTTCAGCTTAAAGGAGATGGGTATTTATTTAATAGTGTGATGTGTACCTCTTCTCTGAAAAATTCACTGGGAGCAATTGTTTCCACTGGATTTTCACACAGCACCACTGGCTGAAACATTGCCTAATGTGGAGACTTCACTTAGTGTCCCATTCTACTGTCCATTTGTATGTCTTGTGGATATTGTTGCGAGTTAGAGCACTGGCAGCTTGTAAATGGACATTGTTTGTGAAAAAAATCAAAGTATGGCCTATGTCAAAAATATTTTGTTGTATTTGATGTCTGGTCTTCCTATTTAGAACACATACAAATCATTTTGTGTTGGATTTGTAAATCGGGGGGAAGGGTGATATGTGGGCTTATTTTGTGCCAGAAACCTCTGAGTTGAGCTAGGATTCAGGGGCTTCCAGAATCAGCTTTTGGATTGGGTCACACTGTCCTTGTCACCTAACAAGGAAGAATCTATAATTACGTGTTGTTGGCCTATGAACACAGAAAGCAACTGGGATGTTTGCTTGTAAGTTTCATGCAGGCTATAGAAAAGTTTCTTTTCTGGGCTGTTGCTTTCAACATTAGGTTTCCAGCAGCAATAATCCAATGCATATCTATGCTGAGGTCTCAAGTTTTGGACATCATCTGGAGCATTGTTAGAATGTGCACTGGAAAGTGTTTATGAAAGTTGCTTTGGGTCATCATTTGATAGAATGACTATTGACCTAGATGTGGAATCCAGCCTTAAGTAACGTGCCCCAAGTCAGAAAAAAACTGCTCTTTTAGTATGCTTTGCATGAAGAAGTTGCTGGTGGCTTCCACTGGAAAAGTATCTTTAATTGCTGGTATCTTCATCTGGAAAAAACTATCTGGCAGCAGGGATGAGTACCTAGTGCTCCAGAGAACTGCTTCCAAATACTGTTAACCATATGGGGCTAAATAGATCAATGGGTCTGAAAAGTTGAAGCAATGGGGCAAATCAATGCAGACTTCCTTAGGGTCTGCAGCCTTTGTCAAACTGGATATTAAGATACCCCGTTTGCAGTTCAGAATGAGACCACCACCTCCAAGAAAAGAAAAGAAATGCCCCTTTTTGCCTCTTGCTGCCTCCTCCTACTGACTCTATCTTTTAAAACAATTAAGTTATGTGTTGCCTTAATACAGCCTATTTTTAAAAACTTCCTCTGCTTCTTCATGGAACAGAGGAAGTGTTTAATTTGCCAGTACAGTATTGTGAAGGGGCTCCCTTCTTATGACACTACCTGATTTGGGATATGCCAGGGGAAGGAGCTAGGCCAAGTAGGGTTGTTTGAGGTCTGGTTGACCATTTGAATGCCATAACTGTGCAAAATGGCATCTTGAACCTCTATGGGTGCTTTTACATGACCTCTAAAATCTGCTGACAACTTAAATTCGGACCAGAGATCATGGGGTTTGTTCCTCTTCCTCTGTTCCCACTCTTCCGCACTTCATTGCTCCTGTCTGCGGTAAGGGGAGGGAGAAAAAAAGGGAGAAAAGAATGCAGGCTCACCTCCACTCACCTCCGTCTGCCAGTCAGAGCAGTCCCCTACGGATTCCTGTCTCTTAAAGGTGCGGTGGGGACAGAAAAAAAAAAAAAAAAAAAAACAGAAGGCGAGGGGAGCCTGGCATCCACAGCTTTACAATCTGCATCGGAATTTTTTTTACCTCCGGAGACCAGGTACATCTAAAGTGTGCTGGAGCGCACTTAGGTGGGTGTGGTCATACTTAATTTTGTTTAAAGTCTGCAGCTGGTGGGAAAACAATTTCAAGTTCTGCATCTGGGAGCCCTTTACCTTGGATTTTAGGGGTCGTTTAAAAGCAGCCTAAGTGACCCTAGGCAACGTTATTTAGTCACCACCAGCCCTCTCCAAAAGAGCCCATGAAAGCAAGCACTAAAAAAACTAAACTTTTAGAACTCTGGTTTTAAAATCCATGTTTTATTTCTACATGCAGTGAAGGGATGATGAAAAGTCAGGGCAGCTTACATGGAGGGCAAACAAAATGTATTCAGTGGGCATTTAATTCTGGTGACTGAGACATCAACAGGAGAGTTTTAAGGCACCCATGAAGTATACTTTGAACCAGAGTATCAATCATGTAATTTTTCAAAGGAGGAGAATACTATTGATGTAAACATAGTAGAGAGGTTTATAAAATTAAAGGTGGCATGATAAAAGTGGAGAAATAAAAACCAATACTTACCTGTAAATCAAGGCTCAGCAAACAAAGATCTTGGACAATTTGACCAAGACTAACTAAATAAGTGCTTCTTCAGACAATGAGCAAAATCCCATTGGCAAAGTCATGTTGGCCTGAGCCAGATCTGATACTCCGGGAGGGGGGAGAAATGCAAAGCTTCCCATCACCATAAGTGCTGTGCTTAACTGTCCTTAACTCTCCAATGGCCAGGAGGCTTGCACCCCTGTGTGAACATGCCACTGAGGTCCTTCGTTCACTTGTGGTGGGGATTCTCTCTGTCCTGCCTCATCTTCAGATTGGTGGTCTGTCTGAGGAGGTGGGGAAAGGGAGCCCCAGCTCCTACCTCCTACCCAGACTGGCATGCCACTGGCAAAGGAAGGCCCCAGCACTGCACCAGTGAAGGTGAGTGGGCCTCCTCTCTCAGCTGTGGGGGAGCGGGGGAGGGGGAGTTAACCATGGCACCTGTAATGCTATGGTCTGTACATTCCATGAAGTGCTTTGTGTGCGTGTGCGTGCGTGCGTCTGTGTGTGTCTGTTTGTCCCACATCACGAAGAAGCAAGCAAACCTACTCTGCCACCACCACAGTATCAAACTACATTGTTTACAAATCTGTGTAGTGATTGGTATGGCTGCTACATAGTGACTGTTATATGCTTTAGACACACAGATACAATTGTATCAATTTACGGTGCTGTAGTCAACATATTGTAAAGGGAAATAACCCAGTGGAATGCATGCTAAGAGTTTAATAAGGATGCATACCATAGTCTTGGATTTATGGTTCTGATAGACTGGCACACGTTGTCTTTCATTATTGTAGAGTGTGGTGCAAGTTTAGATGGTTGTATGTTGTTCTGAAATGATACATGAAGACTGGAAAGGCTGGATTTCTAAATACAGGAATACAGCCATTAAAAACACAATCTTCTGGCTTAAGAACAGGAGCCCAGCCAAATTCTATCTTCTGTTGGAAAGCAATTATCTGAATACTTATGAAGGGGAAATACCGTAGGCTGTTCTGTTCCCTTTGGTAGACTTTTTCACGGTTTCCCACATATAAATTCTGTAGCATATGCCAGAAAAAAAAAACAAGGGGTTCCTGTTGGTGTCAGACTGTATCACTCAAGTCTATGCAATTCAGTCTTCTTCTATGCTGTGATTATTTAGTACCCTATTTTGAGGATTTTTAATATTACTGTTGGACTCCTTTTATGAATTCGCTTTCAACATATTCTAGTATGCCCACATTAAAACATTCTGCACAGTTATCTCAAAATGGTGGCAAATGTGAAGGAAGAATCTCTCTGTCAGGGATTCTGAAGTTTGAATAGGAAGCTTATTCAATCTTGGGAAGGAAAACTCTGGCTATTGTTTTCTCCAGACTCTGGACTGAGCTATAATATAGGAATGTACATGTAACCGTTTGAGCAAGTCAGTCATTTCTCTAGTTCAGTGCTCCTAGTGCTTCACTTCTGGAAGGACTGCAAAAGTATTAAACTTATTGCCAACTAGTTTCAGAGTCTTCTGGAGGAAGCTGGGCTTTCGGTATTCATTTTAAACCTCATTAAATTTGTAGATTATAGTATATTTGCCCAGAAATTTGTGTCATCTGAAATTGTTTGTGAATCTAAGCTAGATTTTAAAAAAACCTGTTTGATGATGATGATGATGATGATGATGATGATGATGATGATTTTTACATGACTGGTGTTTTACATTCTGGTGTTCAGAGCAGTGACTTTATCAAGATCATTCAGAATCTCAGCTCAAACAACATTTCTGTTGACACAGTTTCAATACGGCCATGACTGAGCCATCTCATGCAGGTTCGGGGAAAGGTATCCATAAAGCTGAAGGAAGTATTTCAGTTTCTAGGGACAAACCAACAAGAGAGCCCTGGAACACTGAGGCAATAGGTAGCTGCAACAGCAACTGAGATTGTCTGATGTCAAACCCCCCCCCCCCGCTTTATGGCCTTCCTTCCAGCCTCCAGTCATGTCCCCGTGGGTTTCAGCGCGCACAAGCCTTCACTGGAGATAGAACAAAGGATGACATAAATGAAGGAATACGTTGGGTACTGTAGTGACTGTGCCATTTAAAGGCTGAATAGCTGAATCAGATGGGCAACCCGCAAGCTGAGATCTGATGGCAGTATAATATAATGTGCAATCAAGGTGCTCACACAAACAGTAATTATTTCTGGAGAGTGGTTTTACTTCCCGGTAGTAAAGGTCCTTATAATTGCCGCCTGGCTACTGCAAGTGTACCTAAGTGGAAGTAAATCTCTTTGAAACCAATAGGTCACACTTCCGAGGAAAAGTGACTGGGATCACTATGTTATTTCCTACCTTTGCACTGCTTTGTGGGGGTTGAGGTTATTGTGAATGAGACCAGCAGCAAGTGTATTATTATTTTCTCTCTGCCATGTCTGTTCAGCATACCCCATCATTTATAAAAGTACTGAGAGGTTGAAAAAGGCCAGTCCTACTTTCAATAGATGTTTTTTACCAGTACCTGATTGTCCGGAAGTTTATATGATGCTTCCATTGTTGGTTTGGAGGTTCTGAATGCTTCTGTGTCTGAATCATATATTTTAATTTAAAATTTTGTGTTCACTTCTTGATCTCACTCATACATTTTAACCAGAAAGCCAGTGTCCTAGTATCCGCATCAGTGGCACTAGTCATTGTTGTCATTGTTGTAGTACTGGCAGGCTTTGAAAAGCTTTCCCTGAGTTTCCATATAAATATCTAGATTATGAAAGAAATATAGCTACATTTCAGCTATTTAGAGAGCCTGGAAAGAGTTCAAACTTCAAACCCATGTTTCCAGATATTTCTGGTGGTTAAGATGTCTAATAAATCTCAGGGGCTATATTGTTTACCACAAGGGCCAGGATGGTGTGGTGTATCAACTGTCACCTCAGAGTAAATGCCTGTTGCTTAAGTCAGTAAGTTGTGCTGAAGTGAATCAATGGAAATTTGGTGATTCAACTGCTCAGCAATTACTCACAAGCTGAGTAGGCCCATTGGAATCAATGAAACCTACAATACAGTTGACTCATAGATCCTCACTGATTCAGTAGGCCTACTCTAGTGCAACTTACTAGGCTATCTCATTAGTAGATCCCATTATAACCATGCCTTATTCAGGTCTACAGTTACATGGGCTTTGCTTTCATGAATGTTTATTAGCACTGTATCTGAAAGCTGAAGAAGAAGGCCATAGAGACAGTAGAGCAGTGGTGGCCAAACTTTGGCACTCTAGATGTTTTGGACCACAACTCCCAGAATTCCAAGTCTGTATTGCCAATGACAAAGGACTGTGGGAGTTGTGGTCCAAAACATCTGGAGTGCCAAAGTTTGTTCACTATGCTTACTTAAGGCTACCCTAGTGGGTTAACTCAGAAGCAAGACTTGGTTGGACAACTCCTGATTCATAGCTTTTAATTGCTTTGCAATATGCCCTCTTGTAAGTGCTTCTTGAACAAGGGAAGCCTGTCGGAGGCTGGGGTAAGTGCAGGAGGCCTCAAATAGGCCCACACAGCTTGCTCCAGGGGGCCTTGCCTTCATATACTGCAGTCCCACAACATACCAGTACCGCAGTGTATGAACTGCAAAAGGGTGGGGGACAACTGTGTAAGACAAATTTATTGGGATGCTCCTGAGGGCCCCAAAACAATATTTGTAAAGGTTCACCAGCACATTGTCCACTTTTTACACCACCCCAAACCTACTGTTCAAATTAACTACTGAAAAATCAATAATCTTTTTGGAATACAATACAATAACACTTTATTGTCATTGTACAACAACTTTTTTAAAAACTGCCATCCAGCCTGTACATCACTTACTCCCAGTATAAAATTCCAAAACATAAAAACTACCCTATAAAACAAGCATCTTTACACATACTCCTATGTTCTCTCACCCAACATCACTTGTACCCATTATAAAACTCTAAGACATAAAGCCATACGTGCACACACACAACCCTAACCCCCAACAGCATTCAAACCCCATATATAAAAACTACAAATTAAAAACAAAACACACACATATACACACACACAACTCTTCTTCTTTTGCAGTCCCCATACAATATACATGTTACACATTCAACACTGGTATTTCCCATTCACTTAAATTTTAATTGACTGTAACATGGTTACTGCTGTTGGGTAACTATTCTTGCATGGGGCAGTAACAAATGGACGGAAGTCTACTTTTATTTGCTGTATATACATAAGCAAGAAGAGGGCCCAAGACTGCCAGGACATTGGGAGATGGTCAAAGTTAGTTTTGGTCAAGAGCGCTTAGAAATCCCCATGCTTTGGGTTGTGAAGAAGAGATTTTCATGGTGAAGACCAAGCATACTACCAATAGCAGTAATAACAGCAGACAATGGAGTCAATTTTGAGTTACAGCGACCCCATTCTAGGTTTTCTAGGAAAAGTACCCAGAAGTGGTTTATCATTCATTCCCTTCTTCTGGGGGCATCCCGAGACCTTTTAGCTTGCCCAAGGCCACGAGGTGCTGCTCCCTCCGGCCTTGACTCCTGCACTGCTTGACTACTCTTTTCCTCACCCTCTGGCTTAGTGTTTGCTTGGAGTTGCTGCAGGCCCCTTCGGGGGCCCTTTCCTGGACTGGGTCCTGGTGCTTATCCTGCTGGACTTTGACAGGCTTGATATTGGAAATTTCAAATGTTGAAAATCAAACTAAAACACAGTGGTCCTATTTACCCTGGGCAGGGGGGAGAGTCCCTCCCAGTGATGCAGAAATGTGAAAATGGCCATGGAAAAAGGTTGATCTGGTTTGCATTTCTACGTAGGTTGCACAGTTGTTGGTTGCTAGATTGAATCATACAGTCCCAGTGGGGGACAAAATGCATGATAAAACATCCTCCCCCTGAATTCAGAATGGCATAGTGTTATAACATGGGCGTGGTCTGGAAGTTGTAACATAGCCATGTTGTAAAAGAGCCATCCTCTGAATTCTTGATGATATGGTGTTATTATATCTATTCACATTCACATTTATATACCGCGCCTATTCCCACACGTGGGACTCAGGGCGGTTTACAGCAGATAGAAGAATGAAGGGGAAAAATGGGGACAAGAGATAACAGAGACTGGAAGGAAAGCTAGGAAAGAACAGAGAGGCAAGAAGGCACACAGTATGTAACACGGAGCTGCAGACGGGAGATCAGGTGAAACTGACTTATTGATCAGGAAGGGGAAATCCTCAGTCCTTCTCTTGAAGTATCTAGTGTAATCTATTGTAGCGGGGTATAAATGCAATAAATAAATAAATAAATAATGTAAAAATCTAGACGTGGAGGATCAGGAGGCAAAGCCGCTTTGAGCCGCAGCTCAATATGCAGATGTATGCTGATCATTAACATTTATGTTAGAGTTAAATGTTTGTGTATTTCTTCTTTGCATAAAATCTCTTTTGTCTATCACTTCCTTATTCCTATCCCCCAAAGGCTGTAATTGACATCCTTAGGAATATTGATTTTTGGTTTCAAATGAAACAAGTTCACCGTAAGGGTGCCCACAAGACAAAATAATAATCAATTGGTAACAGGTTTTCGCAGCATGTGCATTTGTGGAATGGTTGTGGAGGGAAAGTGATCGTCCAGTAAAAATATGGCAAGTATGTGTGTGTGATGTATTTTTTCCTGTATCTGTCATGACACTAAAATTCTAAATCCCCCAATGAAATTGATTAATACTATATTCAAGGCAGAGGGGGGGAAATCTTGAGATGCCCATTAGTTAGGTGGTTTGAAAGGAGGTATCATTTCTAGAAGAGAGTATTTTAAACCTTAAATAAAGGATAGCATTTTTCACCATGATCAGAGTGTAGTCAGTGTTTTTTAAAAACATCTCCCAGTATCCTTCAGCCAGTCATGACAATACGGATGCTGGCTTGTTGGAACCTCTTGTTGCCACATTGGTACCTGCTCAACGGCAATGTGTATGTAAATAGTGATGACTGGGATAAAGAATCAGAGAGATGTTTTCTTTGGTACCTTCCTTAAAAGCCTTCAAGAAGCATCTGAACTTGAAAGACTCATAGTCCAATGTATTTGGTTCTTGCTCTACATACACCCATATATTAGCAACAGTGTGTTTTACCTTCTGATCTTATCTGTAGCTTCTGGCTGATTATTATGATGGCGATGAGTACTTCCCAATATAGAAATATTTTTGATGAACAAAGTCCTTGTGCTTTGAAGAATCTGTGGTGTGATTGAACAATTGGCCTTCTTTTAGCTACAGACAGAAGTTGCTTAGATGTTGCTTTAGAATTGAACTAAGACACAGAAATCTAAAGACCTCACCTACCTTTAATGGATATGCAGTGTAGAGAACTGTGCGGGAGCATGGCTCTTTCATTCTGTAAGCAACATCCAAAAGAGAAGTGTTTTAGGTCTCCATGGGAGAATGAATGGCCTTGAGGTTTTTATTTTTGCGCCCATTTTCTTTTTTTAAAAAAGCTGCTCAATATGAAGTCTTTTAATTAACACATTGATTACTAAGTCCTTCTATAGCAGTGGCCCAGCAATGCACTTCTTTCACATAATGCCTTTGAAAAGTTCACATGACGGCAGCTCAGTGTAATACAGAGAATGAATGCAAGTGGTGG
>JAHTLZ010000274.1:1510401-1521634 GCA_023846285.1 Phrynocephalus versicolor | reverse complement strand
GATAGATAGATAGATAGATAGATAGATAGATAGATAGATAGATAGATAGATAGATAGATAGATAGATAGATAGATAGATAGATAGATAGAAACAGGCTTTAGTACACGAATTCCACAAATGTGATGCCCTGACTTCTAGATGGCACCAGTTTAATTAAATAACCCAATCACTCGTGAATGAATCACTGCCAGAATCATACACCTCTAATCTGTGACCACTGTCTAAAGAACAATATGGGTATAGAAAGTAGGAACCTAGATCTTACTGGGCTGAAACAAAGAACAATCAATTTTAAAATAATGTGTTTATCCTATGAAGAGTAGACCCTTGAATGATGCACAACTAACTGAAGTGTGTTGGATTTCCGTGCTTCAACTCTAAAACAGGATTAATGTGGGATTTAGTGCAATGCTTGCCTTATGTAAAGGAAAGATTTCCTTTTTATTTTAATAGCTTGTGCTTTAATTAGAGCTGGCTATATAGCTCAGTGATTTTAGGTATCTTACATCCCTTGATGGCAGGAGGTTTTGCTTGTTTTGCCTTGTTGCATGGAAAGGAACTGTGCTCAGAAGCCACACTGTCCTCAAATACTATTAAATGAATATTAATAACAACAACAATGACCTTAGAACTGTCAAGCTGGAAGGGACCCAGTGGATCATCAGCTACAACCCCTGCCATGGAAGCCAGGTGGGGAATCGAACTCCAGGCCTCTGTCCCCACAGCCAAATGCCACAGCCGCTGAGCAGTTAGAGTTAGTTTTACTGTTTGGCTGTATGTCCCCCTTTTTTGTATGTTTTGCCGTGAAATTTTGTCTCTTTTTCCTCTTTTTGTTATTTTCAGTAGCATATTTGTTCCTGCAAGCTGAAGTCTGCTTATTGAGTGGGGCTTTGGTCTTAAATCCAACCTGAAGACCTCAACTACTGTACCTCCTAGGAGTTCCTTTGGTTGCATGTGTTGGCTGCCTCCTGTATACCTGGCCTGCGGTGCAAGGAAAGGGCACAAGCTTGTAGATTCTGGTGTTCTTGAAGGCACAGCCTGGTCAACCTCAAGCTGGATGCACTTGGAACTGAGGCTTCCATAAGGGTTGCAAGCCAGACTCTGAATGTGTTTAACTGAGTCTCACTGTTGCTCAAGAAGTGAAGGGTAGTGTGGCAGAGTGGGTAGAGCAGGGGTGCCCAAACTTCGGCCCTCCAGATGGTTTGAACCACAACTCCCAGAATTCCAAGCATGTATTGCCAATGACAAAGGACTGTGGGAGTTGTGGTCCAAAACATCTGGAGGGCCGAAGATTGGGCACCACTGGGGTAGAGCAAAGTCCAATTACTATCAGACATGTGCACTCAAATGTCTGATATCCCCCAGTATTATGTTCACCCTAGAAGTGATCATGCAATAAACTTGGAATCAATAATATATGTGGATTCTAATATGCCATTTTCAATGTCCATGTTTGAGTCTGGGACTTTTTATATCTTGGGTTCTGGTTTACTTTTGTTAAGCATGAGTTGTCTCTAAGTCTTTGACTCGTTATGCAAACCCACGCTGATTGAAGTGGGCGTACTTCAAATGCACCAACAGCATACTTGGGACTCATGCTCTTGGGCTCTCTTTTTTTGCTGCCTGGTGTAAAATTAACTCATTACATTAACTAATGGTGTGTACATAAAACCCTCTCCACAGTTACACAAAATCTATACCCAATGAACAGTTAGTCATAACAAAGAGCTGAGTCAGAAGGGGAAGCATGCCTGCGGCACTAAATTAAGCATGGGGGGGGGAAGCCTTCCTTCTTGGACAAACGGGCTGTGCCGTCTCTCTCTCTCTTTCTCTCTCTCTCTCTCCAGCTTTCCCCCTTTGAGCCTTCTTTGACATAAAGAACGGAAACAACCCCTGAAAGAAAATGGATCAGATGGAGAGGTGCTGATTACAGAAAGCAAAGCACAATAAAGATCTTTTGCCGATGACGTAACTCTGAAAGAATCCAACCTACAGCTGTACGTTGGAACAAACATGCCAGTCTTCCCTACAGTAGCTGGGTAGACATGCAGCCTGCAGGATCATGTATATGGGCACCCCGAAAAACCACCACATGAGGTAGTTCAGGTAGCACATTTTTAAGGAGAGCTGTTCTCTCACAAGGTAAAAGACATCTCTTTGTCCAAGCACATGTTTTGCCTTTACCATGTGTCTTGAATTCAGCATTGCTTCACTTTGTGGCTGATCGCTGGAACGTAGAAACAGACATGATTTGCAAGTTTATTTGTCTTGGCACTTAACAATGAGGAAATGCCATAACAGAGGAAAACATAGGCTAAGTACAGTATCACGTTCCAACACCCTCACTGATCAACATCTATTCTCTCTCCCAGTCTTTATTCTACATCTAACTTAGTAAGTAGATGGTAATCAGCATGACTAGAGATGACAGAGCTCTTGAGATGAACCCAGAGCTTCAGTAATAACTGTAGAAGCTATTTTGTTACCTTTCCAAGCCCTAATAACCCTAAAAATAGTTAGAGTTGCTATTATAAGTTACAGATTTTTAAAAAGCAACTTTTTACTATTCTCAAAGCAACTGAAATGCAGTTACACTATACAAAGACTGACATCCCTTGTTCGGTTATAATTCTTCTATAGGTAAATTATGCTTTAGTCATTCCAAACAGGTATTTGTTGTAATCAGTTACTTCTAACTTTGGATGACTCGGCAGTCCCATCAGAAATGTTTTTCTGTGATGTGTGACAAAACAAAACAAAACATAGACTGTTGCTCCTGAAGACTGGCAGATTTATGACAGGATGATGTTTTGTAGATGTTGCCCTAGTTCTTTAGACACATGAAGGACAACATTCAGGCCACAGATATGGACGTGAGATGACAGTGAAAAGGAAAGTGATCGCGGCAGTATTACCATCAGTAGATTTACTTTCAAAGTGTTGATTAGTATGCCAGGAATTATGTGTGGATGATCCTGGCTTGTGCATTACAGATCTTCCTGGCTTCTGGGTCTATGGGAAGGATCCACTGGATTGCATAAAAAAGCCATGGGAGAGTCACAAGAAAACTGTTTCCATCCCACTGCAGAAAGGCATATCTAAGAACACCTGTGCCACTTCTGTCTTTGGCATTAATAAACTGATACCAAATACAGTAACTGCAAATAAAAACATGGCAGAGGTTTACACTCCTACTCTCTTTCTTTCCATTCAAGGCTACTCAGTACTTTACAAGAGCCTACAATAAATCACAATGCCAGAGGAGAACCTTCTGAGCCATGGGGCGGAATTTACAGTAGACTGAACATAGGAAAAGTGGAGCCACGGCAGAATCTACACTGACTCAGATCATTGGTACAATCTGGTAGCTTTTCAAGGACATGGCTACAGAAATTCATGTGCAGCTGTGGATCCAGCACTTGGGACTGCAATCATAAGAACATTTTATTTATTTATTTATTTATTTATTTATTTATTTATTTATTTATTTATTTATTTATTTCTATACTGCCCGTCTTCCATAGTGGAACTCCGGGCAGTTTACAACAATTATATTCATATCAATTAAAAACAAATAACAAACATATAATTCACTAATGAATGAATGAAATTTTATTTACGGTCAACGACCAAAAGCATAATTCACTAATAATATTAAAGAAACTAACTAGTACTGTGGCCCTCTTCCCAGTTTTGATGCGATTTCCCTCCGGCTGGTTGATACAGTAAGGAGTCTGGGTGTTACCCTGGATCTGGTGTTATCCCTGGAGTCTCAGGTGGCAGCCGCCTCCAGCGCTGCCTTCTACCAACTTCGGCTACTCGCCCAGATTCACCCGTACCTTGACAGTGACTCTCTAAGGATGGTTGTGCAAGCGCTAGTTATCTCGAGGATAGAGTACTGTAACACTCTTTACATGGGGCTCCCCTTGACCCTTATTCGGTGATTGCAGCAGGTGCAAAATGCAGCAGCCAGATTGGTGGCTGGTACAGGAAGATACGACAGCATCACCCCCATTCTGGCTCATCTGCACTGGCTAGCCTTTGCTTCCCGAATAAGGTTCAAGGTATTGGTTTTGATTTCCAAAACTTTCCATGGCTTGGGACCAGAATATCTGGCGGGGCATGTCATCCTAAGATCAACTTCGGCCTGGCCCACCAGAACAACATGGCTTTACTGGTTGCCCAGGTTTTTAAAAAAGTAGTCCACACCACTGAGACAGAGGTATCTCTTAAACCCCTGCCCTTTAGTAAGACTCAACTGATGCTACAAATGAGTTAAGTATAAATTACTTGATCAAGGTCACCCGAGACTGAGTGACAGATATAGAAACATAGCAGTTCTCCTGGTTTCCAATTCCATGCAGCAATTCTAAGCTTGCTGTCTTTGTGGAAGCTACCAACTTTTTGATCTCCCACCTTTTCTTCCTCTCCCATCAGAGCAGCGGAAGTCAAGGAGAATTTATGGTCAAGCTATAATGGACAAACACCATATCCACCTAATGCACAGTCAACTTTCAGTGTAACGATTTGGGTTGGGGAAAATACATGTGTTTTCCCTTTTTTATCCCTCTGAGAGCCAATGAATCTTTTGGAGGGGGAACAGAGTTTGAAGCTCCGTCCAGAGTCATTATAGACATTTCTGCAGCAAAACTGTTGGTTGTGATGAAAGAAGAGACTGCTTAGTTTGAGCTGCTGCTGCTGCTGCTTGCTTCACTTGTGAATGCTTTATGGGAAAACAATCCTTCTCTTTAAAAAAAAATAAAAGCTGAGCAGCTTTGACTTGAGCCATGTTAAGCATAAAGGCATGGGATGGCTCTAAAAAGAGGAAAGAAATGAGTTATATTGTGTATGAAACAAGTCGTATGCTGAAAGGACAGGTGTCTAGGAGGAGTTTAAATAAATGCAGAGTGAAACCCTGCTAGCAATTGAAATGCCACTGCTAACAGCACTGTGTGTTTGTAAAAATAGACATGGGAGGGGTATATTGGAAATTTAAAGTTTAGAGACCAAGAAGCAGAATGGCTGCTCATGCAAGAGAGAGAATAGGCTGCTCCTCATATAAAAATACATTTGTAACATTTATGATACAGAGAGGTGCACTGCACTGAAGTGCCATGCATGGTGTGTACAAATTATGCCAACATATTACTGCATAGAGCAGGCATATCCAAACTTCAGCCCTCCAGATGTTTTGGACCACAACTCCCAAGTCCTTTTCCATTGGCAAATCTAAGCTTAGACATAGGGTCTTTTCTCTGCAGAAAAAGTCCTGTGGAGTACAATAATAATACCTTTATTGTCAATGTACAACATGTGCACAATGAAATTGGCTGAGTCTCCCTTGCCCACCCCCACCCCCACCCCCACCACCATCCCACCCCCATCCCACTAGCAACCACTCAGTCTTATTGCACTCTGTGTACTTGACACAGAATGCGCCAGCCCACAGGTCAGTTCTTCTATACTTGTCCTGGGATTATTTCCCATTCAGCAGTCTGACAGCCCAGGGATAAAAACCGGACACTCTTAAAGATCAGAGCCAATCTTACACACATCACACTTGACCATAGATCTCAACATGCATTATTACTCATGTGCAGTGCATTTCAGCATTAGAGCAGGAGCTGAACCATGATTTCATCCCAGCCTTCAATGTTAACTAATATCTTTACACTGCATGTGGTCGTCTGCACAGCATGAACAACTGACTACCCATCCAGCTGTCTAGAGGAACTCCCTGCCACAGGGACATGGGAATGCCCTATATGCTAATATGGGAATATAACTATTTTTTCATGAACAGATTCAGGCGATGATCATATATAAAACTTTTTTGAAAAGCAGAAACAACATATTATCATAAAGCTCCCAGACCTAATCAAGGTACAGTAACCCCCGCCGATCGCGGGCGTTAGGGACCCACCCCACCCGCGATGCAAGAAAATCTGTGATATGCGGAAGCAGGTGGGGGCAGGGGGTGGGGGGCATCTTACCCCCCCATCGCCCGCCCACACGGCCAGAGCCTTCTTGGGGGGGAAAGTCTGCTTTTTCAGCGGTGCAGAGCGAGCCGATTGCTCTATGCTGCCCCTCCCGGCTGCTCCGAGCCTTCCTGGGGGAGCCTGTTTCAGCGGCGCGGAGCAAGCCGATCGCTCCGCACCGCCCCTCCTGGCCAACCCGAGGCTTCTCGGGGGGTGTGTGGGAGGGCGGCGCGGAGAGACCCAATCGCTCCCATCACCCCCCATGCCGCCCCGAGGCTTCTCGGGGGGCGTGGGAGGGTGGCACAAAGCAACCCGATCACCCCCCGCTGCCCTCCCACGCATCCCCGAGGCTTCTCGGGGGTGGAGGGGGGGACAGCGCAGAGCGACACGGCCACCCCCGCCCCTCCCCCACGGTGCAGGTACTGCGATCCCACGGTGTAGCAGGGCCGTGGTACCTGAACCGCGAAATGGCGGGGGGTCACTGTACCATTAGCTAGCCTTGAACCCCAACCCCACTGAAAACAATTGTAAGTGTCCCATAAGCATTATTATTCCTCTGCTTGGATCATGATCACAACTAACTTCAGTTGAATCCATGTGGCTGGAATCTCCCATTCAAACAGTTGTCCAGTCTGAACCAGGTAGCCCTTTCCACACAATTGCATGCTCTTGTGTAATAAACCAACGATATACCAGGTTAAACAAATCCAAATATTAAAGTAATACAAAAGTGTTCCTTCACCAGCTACATTTTTCATTTTTGAGCTTTTCCTTCAAATTATCTGGTGCATTCTCTACATTCCATTTATTCTGATAAAATGCCAGCCAGATTGTTTAAAGGCCAATATTCTCTTTGCTACTGCCACAAATTAAATTTGTTTGAAGGAAAAATGGAAATGATGGATTTCTGCCGAACTCTGACGCTAGAGTCAATTAAAGTATCCCATGGGTCTCACATTCTGCCAAGGGGAGAATCCTTATCTCGGTGAATTCCAGTTTTTGTTAATAATGGCAGCAGCAGGGTTTTGAAGGACGGCATTTTTTGTTCTGCATTCCACAATTGGAAGCCAAGTCCAAAGGCCATTCTTCACAGTGGCTTGTTCTGACAGAGAAATGTGCAGTTGGCCGAGAAATGTTTTGGACCCAGCTAACACTGAGGTTTGGACACTTGCATACCATTTTGCACAATCCAAGTAACTCCTTCAGCCCTTTTTATACTCCATAATTTCCTTCTAGATGGTTCTCCTATACTCACTAATTAGGTATCTGGCTACCAAGAGCCATCCCAAAAACAGCGGCCCTTCCCCCCTCAACTAAGGGCGTTTTTACAAGACCTCTAAAATCCACTGGCAACTTAAATTTGGACCAGAGATCATGGGGTTTTGTTCTGCTTCCTGTGTTCCCACCCTTCTGCACTCCATTGCTCCTGTCTGTGGTGAGGGGAGGGAGAAAAAAAGGGAGAGAAAAAATGCAAGCTCACCTCCACTCACCTCCGTCTGCCATTGGAGCAGCCCCGTAGGGATTCCTGTTTGTTAAAGGGGTGGCGGGGACAACAAAAACAAACAGAAGGCGAGGAGAGCCCAGCATCTACAGCTTTACAATCCGCATCAGAATTTTTTTACCTCCGGAGACCAGGTACTTGTAAAATCTGCTGGGGCGCACTTAGGTGGGCGTGGTCGGACTTAATTTTTTTCTAAAGTCCACAGCTGGTGGGAAAACAATTTTAAGCTCTGCATCTGGGAGCCCTTTGCATCGGATTTTAGGGGTCGTGTAAAAGCAGCCTAAAACCACTTTTTTGGTAGCTAGAACTGTGCCAGGGTTTCCTATGCTGCATAAGCCTTGAAATGTACTTCTCACCAGATCATGAACTTAGGTGCTTTGATGTTTGGTAGCTGGTAATGATTGTAAGAGAATCTACTAGACATTGAACTCAGGTCTGTTGCATCTTTCAATCTATACTGTTCCTCAAGTGGTACACCAGGAATGTTTACAAAAAAAGGACAGTTTGTGGGTGTGTAGTGAAAAGATTCATGGACCAACCTCTTATCCTGATCACAAACTTCTGGCCTGAGCAAGTGCCCAGAAGCATCCCGTTCCTGAATTCATAGAAATTCTATGACTATGAATTAAGTGTGTTTCAGATTTTTGATAACTTGGTGTAGGGTGAAAAACTGAGATTTGGGAGAAGATAGAGATTTGGAACAGCAGTTATGTAGAATCTAGAAAATACGTTTAAGTGAAGAATAGGTTGCTGGAAGCCAAGGACAAGACCATCCATACTGTAGCATTTTTGTTTACTATTTCAGCTTGTGGAGCTAAAGGTCAGGAGTTTGATTCCCCACTGTGACTTCCAGGAGAAAAACTAGCATGAGCAACCTTGAGAAAGCAGAACCCCCAGAAGAAGGGAATTGGCCAATTGCCTCTGAGTATACTGCTCCTAGAAAACCTTGGAAAGCATTACCAGAAGTTGGAATTGCTTTGATGGCACACATTTCATTATTAATGGCAGATTCTATTTCCTCCTCCTTTTTTTTCAAGTCAAGTCTCAAAATCTTTTCTAACTCTTTACTATGTGGGCCTGGGATCTTTGTTTAGCCATGCGGAGGCCATGACAACGAAACAAGATGATGTGGCACTCTTAATCTAAGAAGGTAGATGTGAGAATAGTGTATATTCAGTCTCAGTGTGGACAGTAAATACATCTCCTTCACTGTCAGAGATCCATGAAAAATATCTTAAAAACTCATTGTCTCTCCCCCTCAGTGCGCTGCCCAGTTGCCTACCCCCCCCCCCAATTTGGTGCCTTCCAGATGTGCTAGTCTGCAATTCTTGCTTAGCCAAGCCATCATGATAATTGGCCATACTATTTAGGGATGATGAGATCTAGGGCTAAATGTATCTGGAGAGCGCTAAGTCAGGCGGTGCTCTTCTAGAGTCTTGGTTAAATATAGATAGACTCATGCTCTCACTGGGTTTTGTGGGAGTGTTTATTTAGTTTTCATTGTGTGTGTGGGGGTTGTTTATTTTGTGCCTGATTTTATAATTACAGTTCGGTAGTTCTGCAGCCTTCCATGCTGTCATATCAAAGGACTTTGGTAGCAGGTGGGGAAAAAACCCTGAAACTTGCCCAAAATTCTTACTCCCCACCTCTCCCTGCAGTAGGACTCTGCAGGCTCATTCAAAGAGACATCAAAGGCTCAGGCTGGGTTCCAGGGTTTTCCAAGGTTGCATTATCTCTCTATAGAATGCTGCTCTCCATTATACTCCTTTGGAAGAGAATAGCTTGGCATCCTTGCACACTGTGTTTAGTCTTTGTGTTCTCGTTTCCATTGTGGTCTTGAAGTGGGCCATTCTTTTTTCCCTCCGCCTTCTGGATTCCACGTTTATTTACTGCCATGCCATGGCCTGCATTATTTAGTGCTCATCCTTCTTTACTTTTTGGCCTCTGTAACAGTGACTTTCTAGCACTTCAGATCCACAAGCCCCTCCATTAGTCACCTTTGTTCATTCATAAGGTCTTTCTTCACAATGCTGGTAGTTGTTATTTTGCTTCCGAAACCAGTTGGGTTTGCTTAGTCTTCCCCCTTCTCCATCACAGTCTATTATAATTTCATAAAACTGGGAATGCATAGCCACAAATCCTTTACAACATTTGATTCCACGGTCACAAACATACAACCAGATTGTTGTGAAGGTATAATTTTGCTCACATTCATCTCCCACTTCATGAAAAAGCAGATATCCCTATACTTCCTGCATCCTGGGGGGGAAAAGCTTGAATTCAGTTGCATTGTTTAAATAGGACAGCAAAATCAATTCGGAATTTAGTAGCAATTGTATCTTTATTTTTCTAAATGTCATGTACATTTCCATTCTAATATTTTCCATACACTCTGTCCAGTGTGCTAAGCTCCATCATTATGCACTCTAAATATCCAATACTTGCAAGATTCTTATATGCTGTAACTTGTTCTTTTTATCTGAGGTGAAATGTGTTGATAAATGATGGAATCTGCTTAGGAATTGGGATCCATTTGGCAGTAGGATGATTTCAGGCAATAATATGTAAATACAAAATATTTGCACAATGCATTTGGAGTGATAGCACTAAGCTATCCATCTGGAGTCTCTCATGCACAGTATTTTCCAGTAAACTAAATGAAAGGATGATGCCTATTTTCCTTTACCACCACACCTGTTAGTTCCTCCCATTTTCTCTTTTAAAAAATATGTCCCCTCCCCCAGGTCTGCTCAGTACTAACTGAGGGAATATAATTAAACAGAGAGGCTGAAGCCCTCAAATAACAATTGAGAACCGTGTGTCTGATATCAGGACCATTGCATAGACTGCATTTTCCCTTAAATAGAAGCTGATGTCTTTGATGTCAATGTGTGTGCTCCATTTTTCAGTCTGAACTTCACATGGCACCTCAGCCTTGATCACTACTTTAAAGTTCAGGCTACAACACTGAGATTCATTGGTCTCCTGTCACTGGAGCCACCAGCTTCTCCTGTCTTGAGGAAAAGGATGCAATAGAACTCTGGTCCTGAAGCTTGTATCTCTTTTCTCTCTGGTTTATTATTCCGTTCTTCTGGGAGTGCCCTGGGACTGTGCAATTTGACAAATGCCATGCTGACTTGCTCCTCTGGGATGCATGGAGGGTGGTGACACCTCTGGCTCACTTAACTCACTGAGCTATCCAGATGGCTCTGCGTATTTTGTTGTTGTTGTTGTTGTAGTTGTTCTTGTTGTTGTTGCTGCTGCTGCTGTTGTTATTGTTGTGTCATTTACAGTTGTGAGTGACTCTTCGTGACTCCATGTCCATGGAGCTTTTCTTGGCAGGAATACTCGAGTGGTTTGCCAGTTCCTACTCCAGGCAGCTACAGCACCTGGTATTCCCTGGTGGTCTCCCATCCAAATACTAACCAGAGCCGATTCTGCTTAGCTTCCAAAATCAGGCAAACTCGGATGTGCTCAGGGCTAGAGATGGACGCAAACTGAAAAAATGGCAATTTGTTTCGGTTTGGTTCATTTTAAGGTTTCGTTCGGTTCATTTCATTTCTAACAAATTTCATGGAAATATTCGTTTCATTGGTTCGTTTTGATTTGTTATTCATTTTTTCCCTGCTTTGCGCGATTTATTATTATTATTTTTTCCTACCGGCCTGCAGGCCAGTTCATTGGCCCAGAGGCTGGATCGGGTTATTTTTATTTTATTTTATTTTATTTTATTTTATTTTATTTTATTTTATT
>JAHTLZ010000274.1:1493472-1508748 GCA_023846285.1 Phrynocephalus versicolor | reverse complement strand
ATCATCATCATCATCATCATCATCATCATCATCATCATCATCATCATTTCCTTACCCATTATTGCCAGAAGGCAAGGACTGGGTTTCTATTGTGTTCTCTGCAGTAGTAAGGGAAGGGGTGGCCCGCCCTTTCCCACCACCTGAGAGAGAGATGGACGTGTTGTTACTCCCATTCCTACTGTGGTCTTGTTCTGCACCCATCTCCCTTCTGCTGGCCAACCTGCCCTAGTTGCCTATGTTTACAGCCACACTAGCTACTTCGATGTTGTTGGGACTTCTTTACAGAGGGAAGGGCAGACAGCAGTGAAAGCTAAGGAAAGGGGGAAGGGGAGCAGAGAAACTAGGGTGCACTTTGGATGGGTGTAGGGTGAAAGTCAGGAAACCCCAATTATATCAAATGAGGCAAAGCAGAGGGAAGGAACAGAAGGAGGGAAGGCAGCATGGGGCCCCAAGAGGGCTCTTGACACTCTGTTATGAGATATTTGACTCTGAGTAGGGACTTGCATTCTCTTGAACTGGCATTTTCTTTTATGGTAAAATACCTTCCCTCCGATGCATCTCCCCATGACAATTCCTGACTGTGTGCTCTTTCAAAATTGCCATTCAATTATGTCCCAAAGAGACAAATAACAATAGTACACACAAGAAGTATAAATAACAGAATTGAAAACAGTGAAACCTGCCAAAGGATAAAAACCAGTCAGCAAACATGTAGCAAAGAAGAGCATAAACTAATGCTAATTTTAAAACGAGCAGGAGTAAAAGCAAATAACAATACATTTATTTACAGGCTGAAGCCCTGTCTATGGAGGAAAGACTTTAGCACCGTTCCTGATACTATATATATGGTTTTATGAGTATTTTATATGCTCTTCTTTTGTGCTTATTATAGTGAGAAAGGCAGGTGTTAAATGTACTCTTTGTTTTATTGCCTTGTATTCACCTTCTGGGGCTAAGTACAAAAGAGATAGTCTTGGAATTAAGGACCGTGGTGCTTCTGAGGCATTGCTGTGTAAGCTCAGAGGTTTGCTTTCAGTGGTGCCACCTGGCAAGAACTTTGGACCGACTTTTCAAAGAAGAAAGAACACAGCAGAGGTGGGTTGCTATGTGTTGGAGTATAGGATCAAGGAATAACATTCCTTGGGGAGAACCTTTTGTTAGGACTGGTAAGCCCAGGCCCTAAATTCTACTTGACTGCATGGCTGTTTGTTTGTAGGATCCAGACTTTGTTCGTATCAATAGGAAACCAAGATCAGGACTGGGAGTCCAAAATCTTTGCCAAGCGACAGTATTTGTAGTATTATTTTCTCCCCTCCTTTGGGCTATAGACCACACAGCAAAGGTGCTTTATCCCAGCTTACTAAATTTCGTTTTGGTTAAGATATTGGTAAAGATGCTGGGTCTCTGACTAAATCCCCTCCCTTCCCACCACCCTTTGTTTATAGCTTCAGCTACTCAGTGTTTGAAATTATAGGGAGATATGTACAGGGACAGGCTGAAAAGAGTGGGCTTCATATGAGAGGCCTAGAGAAGAGATGGGCATATATAAGAGAAGGACATGTTAATTCGGCAGACTCCACCAAATTCATCTCAAAGCTTTATTCCTGGAAAGTCAAAGAAATTAAGTTTGGCTGTTTACAGGGTATTTTGGTGAAAATGTGTACTTGTAATTGGATTGGGGTTGTTCACTGAAGTGCAAGGCTAAGTGAAGTCCGTGCTCACCGAGTTGTGCAGTAGATTCACTGCAAGGAGCAAAGATTAGTGTCTTCAGCTTGCTCGCGATCGGAATGTGTAATGAATAGAGATGGGCACGAAACGAACAATTTTTTGTTTCCGTTTTCATTTTTTCGTTTCGTTATGTAATGAAACGACAAACGAATTTTGTCTCTAAAATGAAACAAAACGAACAGAAACACCAAAAATTTTGTCGTGCGTTTTGTTTCCGTTACTGCAATATGAGTGAATTGGTTAAAATCCTAAAAAAATCACAAAAATGAAATAAATGGTAATGAAATGGTAACGAAACAAATGAAAACGAAAACGAAAATGAATTTTTTGCAAAAATTCACAAAAAATGGAAACAAACCAAAACAGACCCTCCAAATGACAAATGACAAACGAAATGCCATTTTTTTAAATTCGTGCCCATCTCTAGTAATGAATGTCTTCAAATGATGGCTTCACTTTAAAATGTAGCACAGATATGTCTCAGGCCACAGAATATGATGTTGCTTTTCTCTGCGAAACACATGTTGGATATTATGCATATCTTCTAACAATTGTAAGCAGGAACCACTGGGGAGCCCAGACAGGATCAGGACTACAGTGCATATCAATAAATATTGAATCCCCTTCCTTTCATAAAACAAAACAAAAGAAACTCTTATGGGCACCAATGGAATTTGCCCTATCATGAAAAACAAAAGCTACCAGTCCTTAAACCATTCCTCTCATACAGCACGGATGACATCCTTCCAGGGCAAATAAAGTCTGTTCTATTGGTTAAAAAAAAAGCCATAGATGTAACACCAACTTATGGATGGAATGTCACTTTGGCCTTTATGCCAGTTGTGTAGAGGTTGACAGTAGCTCTCCCATGTCTCAAATGGATTTCTAAACATCGGTATGGAGAGATGGTTCAGAGATATTCTGTATTTGAAACATGTACTGCGTTGTAAAGTCAGGGGTGAGAGCATGTTGACTCTCCAGATCTTTTGAACTGCAGTGTCCTACATGGTTGATCAAGGTGGCTTGAATTTCAGAAATGGGTCCAAATTAGAGATGGGCATGAAACAAACAATTTTTCCTTTCATTTTCGTTTTTCGTTTCGTTATGTAACAAAACGACAAACGAATTTTGTCTCTAAAATGAAACGAAACAAACAGAAACACTGGAAATTGTGTCATGCGTTTCGTTTCCGTTACTGCAATATGAGTGAATTGCTTAAAATCCTAAAAAAATCACAAAAATTGAAATAAATGGTAATGAAATGGTAATGAAACGAATGAAAACAAAAATGAATTTTTTGCAAAAATTCGCGAAAAACAGAAACAAACCGAAATGGACCCCCCAAACGACAAACAACAAACGAAATGCCATTTTTTTGATTGGTGCCCATCTCTAGTCCAAATCCTCAGGAGGTTCAAACTTTCCCTTCTACTGCATTAAGTGATGCCTCTTTCCCCACAATACAAACGAGGGCAGGTATGTTGGATCCATAAGGCGTGCCTCAATAAGCAGAAGATCTGTTTCAAAATCTAAATGATCTTTCTTACTATTTTGCTTCATGCAAACTTTGAACCTCATGGTTGGATATAAACTGCAAGTAGAAGATAAAGAACATCACCATAGGCGTAGTAGGGCATTCATGGGGAAACATTCTTATCCCCTTCCTCAGAGTCATTCTCTAGAACCCCACCCCTAATTTTTCAGAGATGATCAAGGCAGTTCTGGATGTTCTTGATTCTACATTGCTTGAATCATTGTTTTAGAACAGGAAGCCAAGTGTGCCTCTAACATAACTTTAGGGTCATATTAAAGGAATGGTATGCATCTCTGTGTTCAACTCCTAGCAACTGGATCAAGCAAGCCTGGGAAAGACACCATTCAATCTGAGAATTAGTATGTAGATAGGTTGCAGATATGATCAAGACCTTATGACACAATAACATATATAGTGTACAATGAATATAACAAAGATATCCCATACTCTGATAATATGGGGAGAAATGCCTTTAATGTTGAAGGTAACACATCTCAGATGAGCCAATTTGTTTCTGTTTGTGTCGTGTATGACCAGAGGCCACTTTCCCCGATTTTTCACCTCTGCATGAACTGGGGAGACGCTCGGTGTAAAATGCATAAGAACAGACATCTGCCTCTCAAATGGCACATGCATTTTTATCTTGTGCCAGCTGGCAAAGGTCCCTAAAGGCACAGATTTACACATCCTGATAGGGATTTAAGAATGTCAGAGGTCCAAGATCTTCTCCTTATTCCATTCTCGAGAAACCTTGCTACAGTGGGATAAAGGCACTGTGGGGTCTGTTGGGGGAAAATAGTATTACTTTTCAAATTTAGGAATGCACCACAGTGATCATGATCAAAGTGTAATAGCATATAATAGTCAGCTGACTGAGAGCATTTCATTAAAGGATCTTTGCATATCTGTGGCATCTGAGGTGCTCATGACCATGGCCATATGGAGAGTCCCTCTGAAATGTTGGGATGTGCATGCTCCCCCCCCTTACACACACACTGGTTCACACGCTGCCTCTGAGTAACATAGAAATTGCCAGGAGAGTTTTCCTTCTTATCTGAAACAAATGTATATGACAGTTAAAAATAATTGTTTTAGAGTGGTTTTTTTTTAAAATGGCTAGCTTATTTAATTGCTATCAATTGCCTGTTTCTGTGGTCTCTGATTGGAGGGATCAGTAACATAAGTCAGAGAAAAATCCTAACTTGCCAAGATGGCTGAGGTGACTAGTGGAGCTGACACTATGTCAGTTGTGTGTGTTGTGTCATTACAGTCATGACCAACTCTTCGTGACCCCATGTCCATGGAGTTTTCTTGGCAGGAATACTGGAGTGGTTTGCCAATTCCTACTCCAAGCACCTACAGCACCGGGTATTCCCTGGTGGTCTCCCATCCAAGTACTAACCAGGGCTGACCCTGCTTAGCTTCCGAAATCAGGTGAGATCGGATGTGCTTAGGGCATCTAGGCAGCAGTTGAGGCTGTGCTAAATTCAAACCATTCCCAGCCTCAGGATGTTGGAGATTAGTTAAGATTCTTCTTCTTCTTCTTCTTCTCCTCCTCCTCCTCCTCCTCCTCCTTGTGTCGTTACAGTCATGACCGACTCTTTGTGATCCCATGTCCATGGAATTTTCTTGGTAGGAATAATGGAATGGCTTGCCAGTTCGTACTCCAGGTGGTATTCCCTGGTGGTCTCCCATCCAAGTACTAGCCAGGCTCCATCCTGCTTAGCTTGTGAGATCTGTCAAAATTGGATGTGCTCAGGGCATCTAGGCAGCTAAGGCTCTCCTTACCTTGACCTAAATTTGGGCTAATGTGGTGGCTATGAATATGGACTGAGAGGTAATCCTACTTCTCTTCTTCTACATCCTCTTAGAGGCTGTTTTGCCAGATGACCTCAGTCAGTGTAACAGCTATGCCAGTTGTGTAGCATCTCTGAAATAAGTCAGCAGGACTGTGTTGTTTTCATATAGGACTATATACTCTTATACTAGCACAAGAGGCTTCCACCCATTCTAAATCCACTAAAGCACATGTATCATTGAGCTTGTTGCGAAAAGATGGTTCTGAAAGAACAGTACTCAAAGAAAACAGTGGCACTGAGCATGGTTTGAAAAGTTTTATTGTATAGTTGCCCCCCCCCCCCAGGATAAATATCAGAACAAACAAGACTGTTGTTTTTGGCTGAATCGTAAAAATTGAACTATTTCACCCAGCCTTAGAAATCTTTAAGGTACAGTAGTTGCAGCTATGTCTTTTCTTAAGAGAAACCCAGCAGTTTAAAATTCTTCTTTTTAGGTATACTCAGGAGTTAGTGATGAGCTCAGCTCACCACCCAGTTTGTCTGCTTCAAAAAGATTTTGTGTTAGTTAAAAGGAGTTTGCTTTGTTCCTTGTGCTGTCAAACCTCAGTGCTCAGTATCACTGTAGAGAGATATATATATCCAGTATATGCATTTACAAATTCAATTTGAGAGCGAAAGACTGAGGGTCAAAGGATGATTGAGTTTTGGGGACGTGGGAAGAATAGGCAGAGAGCATACTTGAAATTAGATTTTCAAAATTACTGTTTATTTTTTAAAGCAGTCTCAGGGTCTTAAGGGGGATGTTGATCAGTAGGGAGAACACTTGAAATTAGATTTCATAAATTACAGTATTTCTGCTAAATTGCATGAAGCAGGGCATATCCCTTCTTACACCACTCAATACAGGAGGGTAGCATACTTGGAAGCAGGAAGCATACTGTAAGCCCCTATGTTCACTTTTGGGCGGAAATTTATTAAAGTGTAAAATTTAAATGGAATTCATGCAGAGGAGGGGAAATGATTCAAAGGGGCAATGAGTATATGTACCTTTAAAATGAGAGAATATTAAGAAATAGGGGCTTCAGTGCCGTTATGAAAGTCTGCAGTGATTTATCTAAATTTGATGAGATGCATTTCTCAAAAAATGCAGATGTCTAGTCTGGGCCTATGTAATGAATGAATATTTACAGAATAAAACTTTCAGCTTGTATGGGGACACTTAGTGCAGCTACATATGTTCCTTGCCCTTTCATCACAATGCCCTTTTATTTTTGCAAATCCCAAATTAGAAGCATGTCCATGTTTTTAAAGTTGAGTATAGGCTCTCTTTTTATTTCATTTTTTTTAAAAAGTCTCTGATTAAGCAAACCAAACATTTGCACGCATCTCGATGTGTGCTCTGAGAGGTGGCAAATCGTAGAAAGCTATGAAATTGGAAAGTGCAAACGACTGTAAATTTCTGGAGCTGCTCATCACATGTAAGACCACAAGCTTTAGAGTATGGGAGGTATAGCATTGCCCAGTAGGGAACAATTTAAATACCACACAGCCTGTCAGGGAAGAACGCCTGTACATTCTCACAGTTTTTATTACAAGGATACCCAATCCCCTTGCTTTCCCACTCTCCCTGCCTGCCTCTTTTTCTTTTGTTGTATAAGTTATGTTTTAAACAAAAGCCCTAGTCTTTACAACTTCTTCTGCATAAGGGACCCACAGGTTTGACTGCACCCTCTTTCTCCCTCTGTCACGGATAAGGCCCATGTTGCCACCCCTTAAAGCTCAGCTGCAAGGATGTCATTAGACTTCAGAGGGTTTTCAGACTGCTCTTGTCTGATTAGGATCTGTTTACTGGATGGTGATTCCTGAGATGAAGGCGCCACAGAGCCATCTATGAGTCAAATATTGTTTGAAGCAGGCCGGCATTATTGTTCAAGGATTCCTCTTTTCTCCATCCACATCAAGATGAATAAGTATACACACAAACAGGGACCCTGCCTGCAACACAGGGGCTTGTTTGGTGAGCCTGTGTTGCCGTTCGTAAGAGAGATCTCTCTGTCTTCCTTTTTGCCTCTCTTTCATTTTGTTTCTGACAGAAGACGCCAGCTAATTACGAGTCGAAATGCCAGCTTGTAGATTTGTTGCGCCTGCAGAAAAAGACTCCCCTACCCCCCCCATCAGATTTCCTTTCCTTGATCTGATGTAACAAGAACAGTGTCAGCTGTGAATCAAGACCCTTGCTCTCTCATTTCCTTGATCACTGACATGGTTTTTTTTTTTTGGGGGGGGGAGGATGACAAAGAAGTCTGCAGTGAAGGAGTTATTGAAAAAGTTTCCCCACCCCCTTCTTCCCTGGGAGAAATACAGATGCTTTGCGAATGTTTCATGTTATGAGTTTGACTTTTCCCATTACATTCCATCCTCTTTTCTCCTTGTCTCCTTATTCGTTAAAATGCTGATTACAAGTCAGTAAGCACATAATTCGGCTCTTTGATGAGTGCATTGCCAGTTAGCAATACAGTGGGAAATGCTAATTTTTTTAAACCCAGCAAACTGTCTAATGGCTTCAGAAATTAAAGGATAATTGCACATGAGTGATTTTTTTTACAAGCCCACTGTTGCCATTATGGAAGTATTTGCATTATTTTTTTTAAAGGAATCAAGCACGCATGCACGCGCGCGCACGCACACACACACACACACACACACACACATTTCATATCAATTGTTAATTGTTTGTGACTGTTTTGTCTAGGCAAGGAAATGCATTTTATATGGGAACTAGCTATGGAATTCTCAATGAAAGGTATTTCCAAACAAGGGCATTCCCCAAGGACTTGATTACTCTACACTTGATTAATCTTAGACGAGTGTGTGAAAGGAGTTTTGTTTTTGTTTTTTTGAGCTATGAACGTTCTGTACAGGATGTCTGTTTTGTTCCATTCCCCTATTGATATTTTCATTTCATGCTACAGTTGTCAAACAATGATCGTGTGTACCCGAACCATCCTTGTCAGAGTTCTTTGGTTGACATTGTTAGACTAAGATTGGTCATGTTAACATTCCTTCCTAAGTAATTGAGATCAGTTAGTCTGCCAGCCACTGACCAGCCAGAATTTGAAACACCAGATGATTTGCTTTGCGAGGTTTATTTAGAAGAAAGGGCTGGGAAGAAGAGAATTGGGGATTCAGTCTTGCATCAAGATGCTGTAAGTATTTACAGACATGGCCAGTGTAGACTTTCCCGTCAGTGTAAGCAGCAGGTGCTGCAGCAGCAGCAACAGCAGCCCTAACTAGAGATGGGCACGACTTAGCGGTATTTTCGTTTTCATTTTCGTTTTTCATTTTCGTTACGGAAACGAAACGAAAATGAAAATCGGCACCAACCTGGACCGAAAACGGAAACGGAACGACTAATTTCGAGCCAATTTTCATTTTTCGTTACTGGAAAAGCACTCAATTGAGCTAAATGGGGAGAAACGAAAATTTTTTCGTTTTTTCGTTTTCGTTACGTAACGAAATGAAAAATTTTGAAATTAGCCCACGAAAACGGAAACGAAACGACTCAGACCCTAGCCGAAAACGAAAACGAAAACGAAACTTTTTTTCTGAGTTGTGCCCATCTCTAGCCCTAACCATTGTCAATTCTACTGTGGACCTTTTCCCCTCAAGGTTTTTCCAGATAGAGAATCCTCAGAAACAGTTTACCATTTCCTTCTTCTGGTGGCACCTGGAAGTGTGCAGCTTGCCGTTGGCTACACAGGCTGGCTCTGCTTCCAGGAGGCACAGTGGGGAATTGAACCCCCAACCTTGCGTTCTGCTGCTGTAGGCTTAAACCACCATGCTATCCAGGCGGCTAATAAATGTGCCCTGTCAAGTCAATTCTGACTTATGCTGACCCATTTAAGGGTTCTCTGGGTAGAAATTACTCAGAAGTGGTTTATCACTCCCTTCTTCTGGGGCTGCCCTAAGACTGTGCAGCGTGGCCACAGCATCATAGGCTGACTGTTCTGGGACGCACAACCTCTAGCTCTGTAGCCAGATGCTTGAATTCACTGAGCCATCCAGCCCATTGTAACTTTGATAGGCAAATGGAAATAAATTCTAATGATGTTTCTGAGAAGTCCATATAATGGCTGCAGTCCAGAGGTTTTGTACGTGTTGCATAGAGATGAACCAGTTGCAAGCATAGCCTTGTTGTTGGCTGAGGATATTTGCCAGCAGCATGTTGCTTCAGTCATCCCATGGATACTCACTAGTGTTGCTGTTTTCTTGAACAAACTTAGAATGCTCCATGTAAAAGTATTGGTATATCTCTGTGAAGATTCTCAGTCATCCAGGTGAGTTTATCTGGAAGTTGAGTCATGCCTACTGGACTTTTTTTTTGAGAGAGAGAGAGAGAGATAGAAACGTTTCACTGTTCATCCAAACAGCTTCATCGGTCTGAATACAGCTAGTGCAAGTACTCCACCTTATAGTCAGCTTTGACCTCTTGTCACCCTGGTCTGAATTAGGCTCATAAGATGAACAATGGCCTGAATAGGCTCGTTAGGGAGGCAATAGTATCCATAGCCTGAAGGTGAACAATGGCCTAAGGTGCTGAAACCCATCAAGAATGGGTCGGTAGCTATGGCTTTTCGATTTGTCTCGGTACTTTGGAAAGCACAGCCTGATAAATAGCAGATAGACTATGCCTGAGGCCACCACCTCTGTTGAGGGAGGGGTTTTCAATGCTCACATGAATGGCCTCCCTTACTCCTCTTTCAAACCACCTCTCTTCTGATGCCCTAACAATGGTAAGGAGAAGACTAAGAGAAGACAGCACCCTCACCTCCAGATGCCGACTCAACCCAGACCAGATAGGCCTGCTCCTGGACCTGTGTCTGAATACCACATATTTCATGTACAGAGGGGACTTCTACAGACAGAAGCATGGTTGTGCCATGGGTTCCCCAGGGTCACCAATTGTTGCAAACCTATACATGGAAGAAGTGGAGAAGAAGGGACTCAACACCTTCCCAGGGACAACACCATCCCACTGGTTCAGGTATATAGATGATACCTGGGTGAAAATCAAGACTCAGGAAGTACAGGTCTTTACAGACCACATCAATGTGGTGGACCCTAATATTAGGTTCATTAGGGAAGACACACAAGACAACAGGCTGGCTTTCCTGGATTGTGCTGTCATCATCAGACCTGACCGTGGCCTGGGAGTAGAAGTTTA
The DNA here is from genome assembly GCA_023846285.1 of Phrynocephalus versicolor. Classification (NCBI taxonomy): domain Eukaryota; kingdom Metazoa; phylum Chordata; class Lepidosauria; order Squamata; family Agamidae; genus Phrynocephalus; species Phrynocephalus versicolor. Next base: position 1,498,463 of record JAHTLZ010000274.1, on the reverse strand, counting down.
CAGGAAACCCACCCACACAGATCAATACTTACTGTTTGACTCCCACCATCCATTACAGCACAAACTAGGAGTCATCAGGACCCTAGGCCACAGAGCAGAGAGCATCCCCACCTCCACAGAAGCCAAGAAGAAGGAAGACAGGCACCTGAAGACAGCACTTAAGGCCTGTGGATATCCAAAGTGGGCCTTCAACAAAGCAGTGGGCCATCCCAGAAGAACAAGGGATCAGTCTGAGACCCAAAACCGACGGAAGAACCTGGTCATTCCTTACATGGCTGGAGTGTTGGAGAAGCTTAAAAGGATTTTTGGCAAACACCACATCCCTGTTTATTTCAAACGCACAAACACACTAAGGCAGAGACTTGTCCACCCAAAGGATCCGATACCAAACCATAAAAGGAGCAATATAGTATATGCAGTCCAACGCAGTGAGGAGTGTTCAGACCTCTACGTTGGAGAAACTAAACAGCCACTAAACAGAAGGATGGCCCAACATAGGAGGGGTAACAGCTCAGGACCAGAATCAGCAGTACACCTCCATTTGAAGGACAAAGGGCACTCTTTCAAAGATGAGGATGTACACATATTAGACAAAGAAGAAAGGTGGTTTGAGAGAGGAGTAAGGGAAGCCATTCATGTGAGCATTGACCCCCCCCCCAACAGAGGTGGTGGGCTCCGGCATAGTCTATCTGCTAATTATCAGGCTGTGCTTTCCAAAGTACCGAGACAAATCAAAAAGCCTTCTCCACCAAGGCCATAGCTAACGACCCATTCTGGATAGGTTTCAGCACCTTAGGCCATTGTTCACCTTAAGGCTAAGGATACTATTGTCTCCCTACTATTTAGGCCATTGTTCATCTTATGAGCCTAATTCAGGCCAGGGTGACAAGAGGTCAAAGCTGCCTATAAGATGGAGGATTTGCACTAGCTGTATTCAGACCGATGAAGCTGTTTGGATGAACAGCGAAACGTTTCTATCTCTCAAAAAAGAAGTCCAGTAGCCATGACTCAACTTCCAGACCCATCATGGAGGGTGGTCTTGGGACTAATTCCAATTGGCAGTCTCACCTTGAGCAGATCCATTGAATCAATGGCTGAATGGAGAGTCAAACGGTATGAAAAGCGGATTGATTCAATGGTTCATCTGTAGCGGGGATTCTTAACTGTATTCAAATAAATGAGATCAAGGTTTTTGTGTGTGTGAGCAGGGAACAGGGAAAGGCCATTAGAAGAAATCTGTAAGGAGAATGGAGACTGGGGAAGGACTAGGACCAAAGGCGCAGAACTTGGAAGCAGTATTTTGCAAATAACAGCGTTACCCGTAACCCATCAGTTTTCAAGGAAATGATGACATAAAACATAAGAAGAAGATATCATCTGGCAACATTTTTACTTTTTAGTGTGATGCAATTCAGTGTAATCTAGTGTAGTTTTTCTAGTCTACGTGTATACATGTAAGAAGCAATTAAAAAGTAACCAAAAGGAAATGTATTAATCACTTTTTAATAAACATGATCCTCAGAATAGTACATATTGACTCATGAACTGCAAGGCATGGAGCCAAATATGTTACTTTTCAAGCTTTGCTAGGGGATAGGCAGAAGCTGCAGAGGTGAAAAATGGCATGTAGTTTGGAGCAGGTTCCAAGCCTTGGTTCCTGAGGCTTCTTTCCTTCTAAATCACCAGTCAGGCTTGAGGGTATCCATCCCAAGACGTTCCTGAAGTCTTGGATGTGCTTGTTTGCTAAGGGATCAGGAGGGAAAGGAGACAGTTTGCCTGCCTCAGGAGTCCCTTCCTCATTTGCTGCTGAAATCAAATTAATGCATAGCACAAATCCTCAGTCTCTCTCTGCTGTGCTGATTGGATCCCCGGGTCGATTAAAATCTTTCACACTGATTAGAGGAAAGCCGAGTGCACTCAGCTGCTAATTCCACATATACATGAATTGTAGGAGAACCAACTTCCAGGCTTAAGTTAAACACTCCCGTTTCTGGCTGCATGGATTAGAACGAGTCATCTGTATTTAAATCCTTTAGTTCTGCTGCAGTAATGCCTAATTAGCTGAGGATCATAAAGAGTGTGTGTGCTGGGTGGGGATGTAGAATCAGCAAATTGTATTGTTAACATTAACTCTAAAAAGCAACTTGTGAAAATAAAACTAATCAACACAGAAGTATTTCTCTTTTCAATTATTTTATTTAATTAGGCTTTGTCTTCAGCAAAGCTTTCCCTTCTTGGGTCACCTTTGCCTCATTTCACTGCCACTCAGTCCTGCTAAGCAGGGGATACTTATTCAGAATCATTGAATGTATTCTCCCCCTCCCTTTTTTTTTTAACCCTCCATCATCACCAGATTGTGCCAGGTTCTGATTAGACTCCCCTCCACAGACTTATGGCAGACTAACATTTTTGGGGCCCTGAAGCATGAACTATTATGGAGTGGGGGTTTCACAGGCCACAATGAGGTGTGGGTAACCACTGTCACCTTCTTCAATGGGGTTGTTCCACAACAAATTATATATATATAGAAAAATTGCCACTACATCTCAGATTTTGATTAAAATTGCTTTACTGTATAATCTCGAATGTCAAAATTACTGGTGTGAATAAAAAAATCCTATGTTTTACAGGTTTTTTCTTGCTTGCTTGCTTGGTTGGTTATGTGGGATTAAAATTAGGGCAATGGTATATTCATGGATGATGCATCATAGAATGATGAAACAAAACACGGAAAAGACCACATATAATCTTTTATTTTAGACATCTATGAGAATACATACTACACGAAGCACATTTTACAACCTACTTTTTCAGTGTGCTTTTTCCTAGCAACATATTCACTTACAGTTTTATCATATGGTATTTTGCAATGTCATTTTCTAGAGACAATATGCATAAAGAATTTAAGCTCTTCCGTCATGGTAGATTGAAATTTGTTCTTTATAAATGATAGCTCTGAGAAATTCTTTTCTGCTTCAAGTTCACAGCTCATAATAGGCATTGTCAAGTATGGCTTAAGCACAGTAGTAATATTAGGGGACACTTCAGTTAGATTTTCACAAATAAGCTGAAGAGCTTTTTTCTTTTTGAATTTTAGATGACATGTTTTCTTCTGTGTACTGGGATTTCTTAAACTGCAAGGATTCTTGGAACTGATAACACTTGTTTACTGAGTTGTGGTTAATAGCATCTTTGTAATTCAATATTCAGGGTTTAATATTGTTCTCATCAGTTGCAGAATTATTCACCAGTGTTGAGGGAAACTTGAACTTTTTTGAAATCTCTTTATATGGGTCAATCTCCTTGTGTTATTGGATTTATCAAGTAGTCGCAGAATTGATCTAGAAATTCTGTCCAAATTTGCCAGCTCCTCTCAAAGAAGTAATACCCCTTGTTCCATCTCAAAATGTCCTTGTAACAATGTGTTTGAAAGCATCAGAATAACTTTAGGTGATACCTTCAGACAAACCTTCTGCTCGTGAATTGTGTCTACCAAATAAGATATTTTTATTACCTTTTAATACTTTGTTTTTACAAGTGTGCATAGGTAAAATTATTTATATTTATTGTAACATTTATATATCTAGTATATATTAAGATTTCTTAAGACTATTTGTGTAAATGAAATTTTACCAAAATGTTATCCTTTAACCAATAAAATATGCTTTGATTTTTTTCCCAATTATGGTTAGCCTAAGATAAATAATTTTAATTAAAATATTTTTGTTACTTAATACAGTACTGTATATCAAGGGTATCCAAACGTATTGCAAGGAGGGCCAGATTTGGTGAGGTGAAAATCTGTGGGGGCCGATCAGTCAGCCTGACATTCTTTGAACCATTAACATTAGCAGCAGCAGGAGAAGCAGCGACGGCAGTGGAACGGGAGCTCCCACGCCATGCCAGCTGTCTGGGCTGGCTTTCTGGTGCTCCCTGTCAGAACCTGGGCTAGGGTCCTCCCACCCCACAGCTCGCTGCCAGCTCCTCCTCTCTGAACTCCTCTCTCAACTTCCACCTGCTCCACTTGGGCTCCTCGGGAGAGGTGCCCACCATGGGCCATAAGGAAGAAGAGCCGGAAAGTTTTTTGTGTCACGGATCCCCCTCGTTGTCTCCTCTTCTCCAAGAGCGATTCCCGGACCCCCCCAACTGCACCAGCAGCACCAGCAAAAGAACAACAGCCAACACCCCCCGAAAAACTCCCTCAGCCCAGATTTCACCTTCTTTGCCTTAATTAGCCACAGGGAGAGATGAAAGCCGGAGCGCAAGGCACGGCCAAAAATCTTGATGGGTGCAACCTCAGTGGCTGGCAGAGGGAAAGGAGGAGGTGGGGATCTCAGTCCTGGTAGGGCATCTTCTGGTGGGGCCTGTCAGCTGAAGAGGAGGAGGAGGAGGGGAAAGAAGAGGAGGCGGCTTCCCTTCCAACCTCCCTCTGTTTCTCCAAGGCAGGAGCAACGCCAGAGAGAGTGCATAATCGCTGGCTGTCACTGTGCTCACTTGCTTGCTCGCTCCTTCCCTCCCTCGCTCTTGCTGGGCCACTCAAAATTTGAAAAGGGGTTGCATTTGGCCCCTGGGCCATACTTTGGACATACTTGCTGTATATAATAAATAATAAAATCATTTTAACTTCTGTCACAAATATGAATAGTGTTTTCAATCATTTATAATTATTTTATATTAAATATATTTAGAATAAAACATCCTCAACCTGAACTTTTTCTGTTTCCTTTTTCATTTACTAGTTTATATTTAATAAAACTATAGCATCATCATCATCATCATCATCATCATCATCATCATCATCACAGCAAACAAGATAACTACACTGGATTTTGTATTAGAAATCATTAGTCGGACTAGATGATATATCGGTGTATTATGCAAGCAGGTCCCAGTAAGATGGCCTTCTGCAGCTGACTGATGGTGACTCTGTCAACTCTTATTTCTTACTACTACTACTACTACTACTACTACTACTACTACTACTACTACTA
>JAHTLZ010000274.1:1470893-1487781 GCA_023846285.1 Phrynocephalus versicolor | reverse complement strand
TATTATTATTATTATTATTATTATTATTATTATTATTATTATTATTAACCACATAGCTATCTACGCTGGATTTTATATTACCAATCACTAGTCAAACGTTTCCCAAGCGTTCAGGACTCAGTGATGTATCGGCGAATTATGCGAGCAGATCCCAGTAAGGCAGCTTTCTGCATCTCACTGATGGTGACTTTGTCAACTCCAATTTCTTCTAAATACTTGCTTATGTTGTTGTTGTTGTTGTTGTTGTTGTTGTTGTTGTTGTTGTTGTTGTTGTTGTTGTTGTTGTTGTTGTTGTTGTTGTTGTTGTTGTCTTTTATGTGAACTGCCGAGAGTTCCCTTTTGGGAAATCAGTGTGGTATACAAATTAATTAATTAATTTTTATTTTTAAGGTCCTGTTCTTTTCCTACTATTCTAAAAACCCCAATAGAATCTTCTATGATGGAATATCTTTTGCATTTTTCAAAATTATACGACTAGCAACACAGCTATGCTGATGAATGGAGAGAAATATATTAGTCCTTCTTTGTACACTTTTGAATTTATGAATAGGACTGAGGCAGCTGCTTTTTTCACCACACTGAAGTGTTTGCATGTGACCAGCATACATATTTCAAACTCCTGTTTGCCTGTGGCATCCTGCCGTGAAAATGAAAGTTGTGTTGCCATTGAAAAGCACTGCTTTAAAACTGGGTAGATTGTGAGGTTCATTATGCTGTTGATGAGAAGCAGAGAAGGGCTTCCCAGAATTTACAGCTAATAATTTATTATTTTTATTGGCTCCTTTTTTTATGCTATATTTTCAAATGCAGTGCCCAAAGCAAGATTAAGAGATCTTTATTACTCCTTGTTCTAAAAAGAATCAGAGAGTTAGGTTCTGCTGACTGATTTCCAAAATGGAGACTTCTTCTCTTTTAAAAAAATTGAAATATTCTTTTCTAATTAAATTTGGCAGAAATATAACATGGCAGATGTAGCTTTTGTCTGAGGAATTTCCCTCCCTCTCTTATATCATAATCTTTGTTGTTTCTGCCAACACCCCTTTATCAGGCGCTCCATAGGGTATAAAGTAGAAAGTAAAGGAGTTCATTAAATAAGAAAACCAAACTGTTTCTCCTGGCAAAAGAATCTAATTAAGAAATATGCTCTGCTATATTTGACCATTGCATTGTTTTCCTATAAGTTTTCAAGTCAGTCACTGTAATGAGCTTGGACATTCATGTCACAATAATCTTGCCCATTTTCAGAATTTCACCCCAAAGATCAAATTTAGTACAATTCTTACTGCCTGTCAATGGTGGCATTCCATGCACAATCGAGTTTGGGATCTATAAGATTTCCCACCTTCCCATCAAAGAATTCTTCAGAAACTTATAGCACAGTGGTGTCAAACCCTCGGCATTCCAGATGTTTTTTGAACCACAACCCCCACAGTCCTTTCTCATTGGCAATACAGGCTTGGAATTCTGGGAGTTGTAGTCCAAAACATCTGGAGTGCCAAAGGTTGGCCACCACTGTTATAGTACCATCGCAGAGCACTCCCCCATTTGTTTCATCCCAGTGATGTCTGGCAATAGCTGTGATAATGGGAATGGGACAGGAGAGAGATCTACAACTTAGAGATCTCCTCTAAGCTCTCATGCAATGTCTTGGATCCAAACATTGAACAGAAATTGCTGCTCTTGCCATCCTTACTAAAGCACTGGGAGTCACAATTAATTCCCATTGTTTGTTACAGTGTTTGAAAGTTAACCTATTGCCATTATCCCTTGCCACGTTGAAAAAGTAGCTCTTTATGTTGTTGGCAAACTTCTCCATATTTGTTACTTTCCAAAGTGCCTATTTTTATATGGTGATCGGACAATGTTACTCATTAGACCAGTAAAGTAATTCCTTTTTATTCCTTTATTTCCTGTTGTGTCACTTTTTAAATATGTCTTCAGTTACTTTCTTATTATTGAAAAAATAATAGCTGTAACCTAGTTATATATAAGTGCTTTACAGAGTTTGGAGCATTATGTCTAAAATGAACTTTTTGCATTCATTAGTCTTTATTTCCTTGGAGCACTGTTGCTGATGGTGCAAATAATTCATTGTGTTGCACATGATAATATCAAAGGGCATATAGGAAATATTGTTAAACATACAAAATACAAAACCAAGGAATAGTTCTGTTGCCACTTAGGATCAGTAAGAAAATGGCATAAAGCCTGCAGAGGTCACTAAAATGTCTTACAAGTGCTTTTAAATGTACATTTTGAAGGTAGCTTAATGCTACACCCAAGCAACTTTAGATGTTACTCGATACCTAAGAAATAGCTTTATGACTATAAATTACATCCCTTGTTGTCTCAAAAGTCACAAGCTGTGGAAAATGGTCTGTCCAGACTACAACTAGTTACTTACAACCTCTAGTGTGGTGTTTGAGTTTTACTTCTAAGCTCTAAGACCCATGTAGATTAGAGCTAATGAAATGGGAGGCCACGGACCATTGTGATCCAAGATAATTTGCTCCGAGTGATGGTACAGCAAGTGGTTCCTCCCTCTGCAAGTAAGCAAGGCTGAGGCAGACACACAGTTATCCCAGTCTGGCAATATTATGGTGCCACCTGAGAGAGAAAATCCCCAAGGCATCTTCCTGTGCAATTAAAAATGCAATAAAAACACTATGAATCAAAAATCTGTTGCTTTTTCATGATATCCTAAATCAGCTCACTAAGACTGACAAATGGTACGTACAGTTTTGCTCAAGAATCTTATGGAGACATTAATGTGATTTTGAACTCCAGTGCCATTCCTAATTTGGTTTGGGGGTTTTCTTGTTTTTTTATTTCGTTGTTTTTGTTTTCTCTCCTTTTTGGCACAGGAGGAGACCATTAGACATGGGGGAGGCTGACTCAGATACAGCACAAAAACTCCCAAATTCTGTATATTTACTTAGTGAGCCTATAAAATTTATAAATTTAGAATGAGTGCCACATAAAATGTTTTGTTAATATTTATAGGCTGTAGAATGAAGGTATCTTGTTGGGAAATATTTGCGACTTCCTTTTGAACATGTTCCTTAAGTATTCACAACATAAGTAGAACATACTATGCATATGTGTTGTTGTTGTTGCTGCTGCTGCTGTTGCCTTCATCTCAAGGCAACCCTATGAATGAATAATCTCCCTCCCCCCCCCACCAAAAGAAATCTATCTTCCAGTGCCCTGGTCAACACTTGTAGACTCAAACCTGTGGCTTCCTTTAAGAAGTCAGTCAATCTTGTATTTTGTTTTCCTCTTTTCCTGCTGTCTCCCTCTTATCCTCGTAGAGAGACAGCTGTTGTAATGGGGGGTGTTATGTATTGCTATGTATCTTCCTCTCCCTCTAAACTTGGAAAGAGTACTGTACAGTCCTGACACAGATTTATAAGTCAACTAGACTTTTAATGAATTGACAGTGAATGAAATCATAGAATATCTCCTTCAGAGGAACTCTCCATGAGAGATATAAAAACATGCTAGAAACTGCATAGCTAGCCGGAAGCTTATGGATCATGGAATCCAGACCTTTTCTGGGAGGCAGAGATTTCTTTCCACATATGTATGTGAATCTTTGCTACTTACTCTTCTATCCAGTAATGTCTGGGTGGTAGGGCAAGTTTCACAGAACTGGAAGATGTACTTTTAAAGGGTTGTGCAAGGGTAGTAAGCACTGCGATCTTCACTCCATCAGGAGCTATGCAGTGTAGAGAGGATGTTTGCAGTGCTGCTTGCATTAACATTTACAGAAGGGCCCGATCCAGCGCAGCTGCCTTAGCAGGGTTTTTCACAATGCCAGGGAGACATTGGATCCATGCCAAAGAGTTTTCTGCCCAATCAGTAGGAAACCACATTGGTTTCAGTGAGGCATGCTCAGTGAGCCTCCTCTGTGTACAATTTCGCTTATTAATACAATTGTGGACACAAAATATGTATGGAGAAGCCATCCATAAGCTCACTTGCAAAGGAATGTTTGATTGACACAAAGGAGCTAGCAGTCCAGTTAATAGTTATGTTACTGTCAAACTGCTGGCATGTTAACAGTTGTGAAACAAAAGGGGGTTAAACTCCAGAGGCTTATCAGGGGGCTGTCAAAAAATCAGTATTTCATCTTTGTTCCAAGGAATTCAGCAAGGTTGCAAAGGAATTTAAAGTGTTTTGCTCCATTTTGTTTCTCAGATAAATTGTGCAGATGTAGAGATTATAGATAATACTGTTTTTGAATCACGAAGTGTCCATCCATTTCTATCTTTAAAAAAATGAAAGCAGAAAACATGCAACTAATATAATAAAGGTAAACGGTATAGCATGTATACTGTAAGTGTGTATAGATGGAAGGACATAGATATAGATACGTAGTATCTTTTGTTTAAAAAAAAACACCCACCGTTCACAGAAGTAATCACCTTCAGAAAAGAATTTCTTCTAGTAACACACAAGCAGTGTGAGGATTCATATTGTTACAGATTGGTTTAGCAGGACGGAGCTGGGATATCTTTGCCACATACAGCTTTTTTTACATTATAGGCAAACCACAAGACATTGATATAGCCTTAGAAGGGGTAGCTGTGTTAGTTTGTGCAAGTGTATCAGGCGAAATCCAAATAAAAATAAAGACAAAATCATGGCATCTTAAAGACTTAACTGCTCTATTTTACTGTAAGCTTTCAAGTCCACTCCCCACTGATATAGACACAGATCATATCTGAAAAAGTGCTTCATATGCGCTATATTGGTAGTCTATTTAAATACTGTTTAAGGTAGACCACCACCTGCTGGGTTTATATTGTGCAAAAACACGGTTTCTAACAGAGAGAGGGGGAAGAGAGAGAGAGTCCAATTCTGACTGAATTTTATTTAATTGCAGAGTCCCTTTTTTAGTTATGCCTGAATCCATGGATAAAGACAAATACTATTGGGGATTATTATTTGAGCATGTTGATAAACTGTCAGATGTACTCATTATCCAAATATTTTCTATAGCTATACCCTATACACTCACAAATCCACCATTCAACTACAAAGCCAGAAATCTTCCACAGAATTAGATATTCAATAAATCCTATTTTCTCTTTTAAAAAGAGCCTTTATAGTTTCAGAAAACAGATACACTTGCATTCAGTCTCCAAGAGAAAATAATAATTATATGCCATCAAATCTGTTCTGACTCACGGCAAACTTTTCCAGGTTTTTTTTTTTTAAGGTTTAGAATACAGTATTACAAAGTGATTCCCCAGTCTGTTTATCTTCTAGAAGCTCTCTGGGATCTTGTAGTTTGCCTAAGGCCACACAGACGGGCTCTTCTCCCAGAATTAAATTCCCAAACTTCAGATCCAGCACACTGAACTATCTAGACTCTTCCAATAGAAAACCTCCTGCAAATTTGCTTATTTGTTTGTCTGTTTGTTTGAAGTGTTTTATTCCATTTTCAGCCAGAAATGACTGCCAGGGCAGCTTAGAGTGATTCACAAGACAGTTACCACCATTAGGAGTAGAATCTAAAAGGTACAACACAAAAGGAAAAAAGATGGGGAGGGAGGAGGAATAATTTATTCTAATTATAGAAAAAATGTTTTCTTTATGCTGAATATAAATAGCCTGAGTGATCCTTTTAGTTATACCAGCAAAGCTGCAGGCATTGTCCATAGTGCTAAAATATCTGCATTTTGTCTGGCAATTTCAGTAAAATTTTGTTCTCGTGTGATTTTCCACATCTGGATTTTAACCTCATTTAGTGTTTTATTTTAAAAGATTACTTGATCTAGCTGGACATGTTTAGAAAGATCTCTCTCAAATGACTAAATAATATATGTGTAATTATCCAACATATTTGATAAATATTAGACAAATAGTTGAACAAAAGAGGATGAATCTAGGCTTAATTACCTAGCTATTCTACAAGATGTAATTTAGACATTCTTTAGCATTATCTTCAGGAGTGTTCAATTCATTATGTTTTTGTATGAACTGTGATTATGATTTATGCTGAATACCACAGTGCTCTACACACTGTATTACTGAGGTTGTGTTTTAGAAGTTGCAAGGTTCTACTGGGTTACAGTTACAATTCAAAGGCAACAAAAAGTATTTAGTTACCACTATGGTTATAATTTTAAAAGTAATTTATTTCCCAATTATTAAAAATAAGTAAATAGTTCTGTGTTCCGTATTTTTTAATCTGCATACTACAAGACACTAGCGGAAATCCTTTTATGTAGCTACACTGACAGAATGAAAATGGCACATCTCACAGCATCAAATTGCCACTAATTAATGAGTCCCAGTTTAGATGCTTCATTGCATCTCAGTTGGAAGGCTTGGTGTGCAATGAAGAACTGAAGTAGGAATATATTAATTAGCAGCAGTTTGCTGCTGTAAGCTATGCAGTTTTCCTTCTGCCAATGTAGCTATGTAAAGGTGAGCATTTATTTTTACCCCACTTTTCTCCTTGGAAAAGGACCCAAGGTGGAAAAAGATACAAGCATTGTGGAAAAGGACATAAGCAATGGCTTGTGGTACAACATATACGTTCCTCGTATCATTTTTATTGCCTCGGTACCAACAAAAGTGCAGATGCACATCATGAGGGAAAACATGATCCATGTGATACAGTAATGAGTAGTCCTTTCCCCCCTATTTAGTTATAGCCTCGTCCCCATAACATCAGAAGTTATGTTTCATTTTGTTATTGGAAAGGAAACTTATTACAAATGGTAATTAAATTGTCACTGCTTACTTCCAATCTCTGGTCAGCATGATAGGCTAGATTCTCAGTTCACACAAGGCAGCCCCGCAGCTCAACAGGCCAGAACACTGCTGAATGTGAGAGAAATTTACCTCATGGAATAAATCCTCTACAACATTCATGGGTTTCAACTTTGGCAGTGAATGCTCATGGGTTTCTTAGTAGTCAAGCCAACAGAAAGAAGTTGCCCGAGGCAGTAAGTCTAAAATTAAAAACATGGGGTCATGCCCTTAAACAGAAGGAATTGGAAACCCAGGCCACTTCTTTCTTCTTGATTCTACCTCTGAGTAACTTTGAGAATGTAAAAACACCAAAGGTTCAAGAAAGTGTTTTCATTCTAGTGCTACGTAAATACTGTGACAATATGCATGCAGAGTTTGACTGGAGGGTCATTTTACTTTCCATCTCTATTTTGTTTGAAAAATTAGCACTTTTATAATCATATGCTATAGTGGGCCATACTATAAATATAGTATCATAGATCACAGCAACATTTTGGGTATAGCTGAGATATCAAACCTGCATAAAGGCAACATGCAGATGCTAATCTAATTGTTTCTATACACCTGTGCTGTCTAACGAAAACAGTTTTTGAGGCTGTTTCCTCATGGCTATCGTATGCTCACATACTCCAGAAGTCAGTGCTCCCACCTCTTCATCCACCCCAGCTTCAATTAACACTGAACAACAGAAATGTTTTGCATGATATACAGTCTTTTGTTTTGCTTTGTAGTTCAGCAGGTTTCCCAGCATTAGATTCCGAGCGAAGTTGGGCTAAACTGGGTGTAATATTTTACCTTGCTTAATTCCAAAGTGATAAAGTAGTTGCACTTCAGATACATTCAGTGGCATGTACTATGTCTTTGGCAATAAACAGGGTACACTTATACTACACTGCCACTGTGTGTCCATGTGCATTTATTTATATGCATGTAACAATGGCATCAACAGACACCTGTCCCACCACCTAAGAATCAAAGGAATGGATTAACACATATTAACAGATTTTTAAAAGGGTCCCCTAATCCTGTATTCAGGATTGGAACAAATTGTAAGTACAGTGGTACCTTGTATAAAGGAATTAATTTGTTCCAAATGAAAAAAATTATGTTAAGCAAATTTTCCTTTATACAAATTTCCCATAGGAATGCATTGAAAACATTAATCCCTAATTGCAACCATTTTTATGTTGTATGGATTCGCCCCATAGGCGATTCTGTTAAGCAAATTTCCCCTATCTCCAGAATTTTTTATGTTGTACAGATTTTATGTTCTGCAAACCATTTGTTATACGAGGGTCCACTGTACTGGTTTGACATGACTAGATACTAGAAAACTGGCACTGTTTTTGGTAAACAGGGACTGTTGGAACGCAGGTTTCTGCTTTCTTCCATACTTCTTGTGCCACATCCAAGGATTCTACAAGCAGGGTTGAGAAGTTTCTAGAGTTGTAGTTATGTAATCTCTGTGTGGTAAAGTTCACTGAACATAGTGGGACTTATTTCTCAGTAAACATGGATGAGATTTATTGTAAGTACACTTGGGGATTGGTTTCAGATCTTCCCGTGGAAAACAAAAACCCCAAAACTGCTGTTATGTGACAGTAGCTTGCTTTTCGCCTGCTGTTTGTGATAATAGCTTGCTTTACTGCTGCTGTTTTATGACAGTAACTTGCTTTTAATTTTTTCTTCTGGCAACCGTAGATAACTGAATCAGTGGATAATGAATCAGTAGAAAGGGGTTCCTAGTACTGTATAATGTATATGAACAGTGTAGGCAGAATGAATGAGCTATGTCTAGGCTATCACACAGCACCAATACAATTTCATTTCATTAACAGATAATACAGTGTTTCAAAAACTGTATACATTCAAATATTCTTTATTAGCAGATTTTATTTTTCTGTCACTAGTAGTACATAATGGAAGTACATAAACTATTACTTTAAAAGTACTGTGTCATATGATAAGTGGATGCTTTTCAAATGTTCTTATGCATGTTGTGAGGTTTGTAGCTTAATAATCCCTTACTTCCAGTGCAATGTCATCAGGGTGGCAAGGTCTGACAAATTAACAGAACCTATTAATAAAAGACCATGCCAGGAAAAGGAGATGGGAACTGAAGAGTCACTAAATTGAATTGTACAATTTATAACCTAAACAGCAGAACATTAAAGATTTGGGTGAGGATATATGCAAAGATTAGACTTCCAGAAAGTGTAAACTGTTGGGGTTACAGAGTTGCTGCTTTGGGCGGAAGGCCAAGTTTTGTAGTTTGCTGCATGGCCCTTGTTGTTGTGTTGTTACAGTCGACTCTTCATTACTCCAGTCCATAGGGTTTTCTTGGCAGGAATACTGGAGTGGTTTGCCCGTTCCTACTCCAGGCACCTACAGCACCTGATATTCCCTGCTGGTCTCCCATCCAAGTACTAACCAGGGATGACCCTGCTTAGCTTCCGAAATCAGGCGAGATTGGATGCAGGACATCTAGGCAGCTTGCATGGCCCATTTAGGCACTTCAAATGGCAATCCGTAGCACCTTCTCCGGGAAGGAAACATGGGGAAAATAAATAGTTTGCAGGTACAATTACACACCGAGGTTGCGCCAGAGCCCCCACGGGTGAACCGCCGTTCTCTTCAACCAGATCCTCGCCTCTCTTTTCTTTTCTGGTCGGGCTTTTCCTGAATCCGTTTGAGGAGCGCATTTCAAACAAGAGGAGGGCTGGGTTGAATCACTTTGCACGAGGGAAGGGGAGAAGCGAGCCACCGCTATGGGTGAAGTGCAGGGGAGGAGAGCGAGCGCAGAGACGTTGGTGGCGACGACCGTTCAAATCCACAGTCCAAAATGCCACATCGAGATGGATCTAGCTAGAGCATAGTAGACCGTCTATGATAAGAGATGCACCCTTTTAGGAATGGGTGTCGGAGGAGGGGGTTCCTGGAATCAGATCGAGCCCCCGCTTCTCCGCAGGTTCTTTGGCACCCTTTCCAGCCACTCCAGCCTGTCTCCTAGTGCTTTAGTTCTCGTGGGAGAGACTCCACAGCAGGAGATGAGCGGGAGGGGATGTAGACAACCTTTCCAAATATTGAGAGCGAAGGGGGGGGTCGAAATTCACGTTTGCTCCGCGTGCTCCTTGGGGGGCCGAACCGGCAGCCTCGCTTTTGCAACTTCGGGGACGGGGCTGAAGGGAGGAGGCGAGCAGAGACAAGCCCACGCAGAAGGCGCAAAAGGCGATGGAGGGGGGGGGGAAGTACCGCGTCAGTAGTAGCTCGTCTCTTGGGTGAGCCACCTCGCCGGCTCGGAGGCTGCCTGGTGGGAGCGCCAGTCCTCCCCGTCCCCCGTCCCAGGGGGAGCGACAGGGGCGTCCTGACGGAGGTGGAGGCGGAGGAGCCCCTCGTTCTCCGGGCCCTTCCAGGCAGCCCCCCCCCCGCCCTGCGGGTCAGCCTCCGGGGTTGGCGGCTGGATGGGAACCCTGTGCGTCGTAGCTCACGCCCTTCGCTCCCCGAGCGGGAGAGAGGGAGGGAGTCCCTTTAAAAAGGCGGGAAAGACTGAGCTCTCGTCTTCTTCCCTTGCAGAAGCTGGCGGTACGGAGCTGCTCCGCCGCGGTGCTGGCGGGGACAGCAGGCGGAGGCGGAGGCGGCTTAGGCGGCGGGAGCAGCACCGGCAGTATCGCCGCCACCACGACCGCGACGCACGGCGGCGGCTTCAGCAGCGCCAAACAGCCCGGGGTGCCGGCGCTTCTCAAGGCGCCCGGAGGAGGAGGAGGAGGAGGAGGAGGAAGTGTTGGGGGCAGCGGCGGCGGCGGCCAAAGTCCGAGCCCTCAGAGCCTGGCTCTCTCCGTGCTTCCAGCCAAGGGTCCCGTGGCCATGGTGACGGCGCACCTCAACGGCGCCCTGGGCTGCAGCGCCGCCGAGCCCCCTCAGAGCGCGCCCATCAACCTCCAGAGCAAGCTGGGCTGTAGCGCCCGCCGCCACCGCGCGCCCGCCCAGCCCGGAGCGCCTTCCTCCCAGGTGAGCCGCGCCGAGGAGGAGGAGGAGGAGGGGGAGGAGGAAGAAGAAGGACACCCGGAAAAGGTCCGACAAGAGTCCCCCGGTTGAATGCCTGCTCCGGCTCGCCGTGCGTGCATCGCTTCCCGGGATGCTTCCCGGGCTGGGACCGCGTTGCCATGAGCCCACTTCCGATAGTCGCGGAAGCAGGGTTTTCTATTGATCAGCCGTCGTTTTTGTGATATGAAATAAACCCGGGCTTTTTGATGGAATATAAATCATGAATCGTTGCTGCGCAGGAAGATACAATTAATGTTTTCTTTCGTTTCGTTTTACTATTGTGTTTACTGTTGTTGTGCTCTTATTTATATTGCATTATTGCAAACTCCCTGGAATTCTGTTAGAAGACGGAGCTAAATACATACATACATACATACATACATACATACATACATACATACATACATACATACATACATACATACATACATACAAGGAGAGAAGGGAGAGGGTGGCAGGGTTTGGCTGAGGGCTGGTAGTACAGGGTATTTCTTGGGGATATCTGTGGCTGCCTGAGGCTGAATCCTTGGTTTATCTAACCAACTCTTGCCTATTCTGAGTGGCAGTTGGCTCCACATGTCTCTGGCAAAGATCTCTCCTCTCCAGCCTGCCACCTAAGATCTTTTTAAACTGGAGGTGCCAGCACTGAACTTCAGGCTTTCAGACTGCAAAGTATATGCTGTGCCAATGACATTCACTGCTATTGTGTGTTTGTGTTCATTGGATAAAAAGAAGGACCCAGCATCTGTGACCACATGGAGAGAGCGTCTTTTGTTTTAAAAAAGAAAGGAGGCGGTATCAGACTGTTGGGGAATGATGGGGAGGTTAACTGCTGGTGCCCTGGAATAGTTTGAATGGCCTGATGTTTATTTGCTGTGTTTGTATTCTGGCCAGGCGCCCAGGGTAGCTGGCAATGGCATTTTGCCCTTCTGAGAAAAGTTGGGAGTACTGAGATATTTTGGGCAGCGGAGTGTGCTGACAAAGAGGGGGATAAGGAGGACATGTGTAGGTGCTGGAGTTAATAGAGATAGTGAGTAGTGTTGCCACCATTGAAATAAGTATGAACTTGATTGGAGTGAAAGGAGAGGAAGGGAATGGAGAGCTGAGAAAGCAACTAAACAGGAGTGTCCTGAAAATAAGGTTTTTGATTACTGTAAGAGGCAGTGAAAAGACTGCATGTACAGTATTTATGATTTTAAGTCAAGATCACTCCTGCTTTCCATTCTTTTCTACATTCTTCTGACCATCTTTTTGGCTGAGGAGGGCATTATATATTTCTAAATGTTGTGTGAGTGTGCTAAGATTCTGGCTGTGGAGCCATAGGGTGGAGGTTCAGCTTCCTCGCCCTGCATCCCAGAGGAGCCAGCTTGTGTGGCCTTCGGGAAGCTGCACAGTGTCAGGATGCTTCCTGAAGATGGGAATGTTAAACCACTTCTGGGTAACTCTATATCCGCCCCCACCCCCAGCCTAAAAAGGTGGCTTTAAGTCAGAATTGACTTGGTGGCACACAATTATTTTAATTATATGTTGCATATAATGGTTTATATTTATTCCTTTACACAGCAAAGTGTTGTGAAAGGAGATTGGGTGGAAGAGTGAACCCCTAGGAAAGCACCAATAGCATGAATGCAGGTGGAGGTGTGTGTGTGTGGGGGGGGGGGAAATGGATGGATGGAACTCATAGGCATGAAGGTTCCAAATCTATAACTCTAGAATAAGGAGTATGTCTATGCCAAGAGTTTGTTTATTTTATTTATTTACAGATTTGTTTAGCTCTCCAACTACCAAATGAACTCTGAGTTTTATTATATTAAAACTATAAAACCACGTGGTGGGTTGGTTAACACAGGTTAGCCATAAAGGAGAACAAACTGTGGAAGCAGTTGAAGGGCAAAAGAATGTAGAGTAGAGAGGATGAGGAGAGGCATTTCTCAGACAGTGTGAACTGGGAAGCCAAGTGATAATTTTAGATCACCTTAGCATTGTTCTTTAGAGCAGATGGGGGCCACATTGATAGTCCCAGCTGATCTTTTTCCTGATTAGAACCCCATTTCTCCATAGCCTGATGCCTTTTATAAAAAACCCTCCCTAATTCCTTATTTTATGCCTTTCCTGATTATAGGAATGTTCACAATGGATCAGAACCTTTTCCATTGTGGCATGAAAGGTTCTTGGTCCTTGAGCACAACAAATCAGTATAATTGTCAAACAAAAGTGTCTCTTGTCGAAAGACATTTACCGTAATGCAGTTGATTAATTTCTTGAGTTGAATAATTTCTTCTTTTTAATGGTATACATTTCCATGTGCTATTTTTAGGCTCTGCTTTAAAGTGAAAGAGCAATTGCTGTGTTTTTAAATAAGCTATTAAATGTTTTGGTCTTTTCAGTAATGCACATGATTATTTTGAATTTAATAATTACTTGGGTTCTGCTGATTTCTTAAATTTTGGTGTGTTATTTTTAATTTAATCTTTGTTTTCGTGTAAAAAAATCATCCAGCTGCTATATTTATAAGTATTAAAAAGCAATATTTAAATAACATGTTGGAACTCACATAACTGAACTGATTATGAAGTAGCAAGGCTGTAGATTGGAACCAACTATATTATTTGGGAAGAAAGCTAAGAGACTCTTCCCGAAGGCAAAAGAAAAAAGATACCTCAAAAATTGATTCTTAATTGTTAAAGACAGATAAGAAGCAAAAGTAATAGGTGACAGAATCAGGATCCCAAATGTACATTTTCAGTGAGTTCCATTTATTTATTTATTTATTTTTGAGTATTTTTACCCCACTTTTCTCCTTGGAAAAGGACCCAAGGCGGCTTACAGTAAGGAGAGATTATACCAGGGGTGCCCAAACTTTTTGTAAGGTGGCTGAGAATGTGTCAGGGGTTGATTTCTCCCTGACCCTGCCACCCCACTGCAAGCCCCACCCACTGACCCATAAGTCCCACCCACTGACCCCTTGCAACCCCACCCACAGGAAGGAAGGTGGGAACCAAGGGAGGGAGGGAGGAGGGTGGAAACCAAGAGAGGAAGGAAGGAAAGTGGGGACCAAGGGAGGGAGGAAAGAAGGAAGGTGGGGACCAAAGGAAGCAGAGGGAGCTGTGGCCGCAGATCGCCCCTTGGAAGAGGCAATTTGTGTGACCTTGCACCCCCCCCAAGCTCCCCAGCGGTGGCGACGGCTCGCCCGCCAGCCCACCCCAAAGCTCCTTGGCGGTGGCAGAGGCCCGCTGGCCTGCCCACCCCCACACATTCCCCCCATACATTCCTCTGTGGTGCCGGTGGTGGCAGACTGCCCAGCCACCCAAGCTTCCCAGCGGTACCAGTGCAGTGTTGCCAGAAGATTTCACAAGGTTCCCGGTGTTGCCGGTGGCGGTGGCCCGCACGCACGCCACCCCTGCGTGCGCTCCCAGCCTCACATGGTTGCTGGCGGTGTCGGTGGCAGCAGCCCGCGCAATGGTTGGCCGGTCTGCCCACCCAGCCCCACAAGCTTCCCGGCGGTGTCAGTGTTGGCGGAAGATTTTTTTAAAAAATAAAACATGGGGCAAAGGAAGGGGAGGGATGGGCGTGCCAGCCAGCCGTGGGCCACTCAGAATGGTCTGATGGGCCGGATTTGGCCCCTGGGCCGGACTTTGGACAGGCCTGGACTATACAGTCCATTATAATTAAGACACAGTCAGTTTGAGAAACTGGGAACTGAGGGGCATCTTACAGCATTATAAGGCAACATTGATGCTAACAATTGATAACATAGTGTCAATGCAACCACACAAGGAGAGATACAGTATAAACACAAAGTTATAAGTGGTTATAAACACAAAGTCTGTGCAGCCATGTATGGAAGATTCATAAAAAGGCACAGTAGGTAGTCCATCATTCAGGGGAAGCTCACCTGAAGAGAAAGGTCTTTGCCTGTTTCTGGAAAGACAGCAGAGATGAGGCAGTCCTGGCCTCCACTGGGAGGGAGTTTCAGAGTATCGGTGCATCAGCCAGGAAGGCCCTTTCATGTATTCCCACAAGGTATACATGTGAGTGTAGCAGAATGGAGAGAAAGGCCTCTCCTGATGACCTGAACACCTGAGTTGGTTCATACTGTGAAATTCGATCTTTGAGGTAGCTAGGGCCGAGGCCGTATAGTGCTTTGTTGGTTAAGGTCAGCACTTTGAATTGTGCCTGATAGCTGATTGGTAGCCAATGGAACTGCTTTAATAGGGGTGTAATGTGCTTTCTGTAACCCTCCCCAGTCAGCAATCTGACTACTGAATTAGTAGTAGGAACAACATAACTACATATTATAATTGAGCTGTTGCCCCCCCCCAACTTATCAGGCCTCTATGTTGGTGGCAGAGGGTGATGTAGGGAAACTAAGGGCTTCACCACCATACCTGGCTTGGGAGTGTGGGCAACAGGAGGACGCGGCTGATCTGGCGACCTTTCATTGGACGTCTGCAAAATTTAAGCACCCGGTCTTGGACTGGAGGGAGGAGATTTTCGCTCTGGTCTGCCCCTTTGGCTTAAAGCAGGAGACACTGTGGTTCCTCATTGAGTATGTAGCTGAGTGTTTTCCCCCTTCCTCATCACTGCTTCTTACACACATGATGGCATAATTTTTCCTGGTGGTTTGGAAATTGGGGTGGATCAAGGCAGTGTTAACAGGCTGAAGGCAAGTCTTGCAACCTCAGGAAATGTAGGGATCCAGTTAAGAGGAGTTAGGGACAAGGTGGATTTTGGCCTAGGTTGGGAGGCCATAGGCCTGTCACTGTTCCCAGGTGCCAAAGAGCCGTGAAGTGATCCACACCCGTGTTGTCTCCATGTTGTGGATTAACCCCCAGTGAACCGCTGATGTGTGAGGCAGCATTGAGAGGTTGACAGGTCTTTTGATGTGCAGGATCCATCCCAGTGCTGAGCCAGGCACTGGCTGCTGTAACCAGCAAAGTCTTGTCCTTTCCTTTCCGAATGGTGTCTCTGTGTATCATTATAATAACAGGTAGCCCTGGCCTGTTAAGCCAGGCATGTCCAAACTTCAGCCCTCCAGATGTTTTGGACTGCAACTCCCACAGTCCTTTGCCACTGGCAATTTAAGCTTAGAATTCTGGGAGTTGTGGTCCAAAACATCAGGAGGGCCGAAGTTTGGCCATGCCTGTGTTAAGCCCGAGGCCAACAATAAGCACTGTAGAAAAATATCTGAGAATAAAAATGGAAAAATGAGATCCATAAGATGAAAAAAAAACCAAGTAAAAGAGAAAGGTAAACCTAAATTAGAGATGCTGGAAGAAATGGGAATACCTGGTAAAAATAAATTTTTAAAAAAGTGGGAAATGACCTGCTCGAGATCTATGCAGGAGAGATAAAAATACTGGTGTTCTAGTAAGTGAATAGAAAGCCTTGGAAAAAATTAATCATCAGGAGTACATGGGATATCAGTTGAGCTATTTTTGAGCTGGAGAAACCAATGAAAACATGCCACCGATTTTAGAAAACAAGAGCCACAGACTAGAAACCCTCAATATTTATTCTAGTTCTAAAGAAAGTTATTTGTTAAACACCGTAAATTCCCTTATAAGCATGCTCATGATTTTCTAACCAAGACTTTTATGATATATGCATCAAGAAATGCCAGGTGTTGATTTAGAAAAAGAAGTATTAGATATGATATTGAAATACACATATGCTCCTGGGCCTTACCAAGAATTGTATAAGAAAACAAGTTTGTGCTTGATATATTAGAGTAAAGCATTTAACTGCCACAATAATTGGTTGTCTCAATGCATAACCTATACTCAGCACAAGAGGCTACACTTAGAACAGCATATGGAGGAAGGTACGGTTTCCAATAAGGAAAGATATCAGACAGAATCCGGAAGTTGAGTCATGACAACTGGACTTCTTTTACTGTTGGGTGGAAACATTTTGCTACTCATCCAAGTAGCTTCTTCAGTCTGAGGAAGATTGGTAGAAGGCCTCCAATTTAACATCCACATTAGTTTCACTTCACAGTGGTCAGAATAGGCTCCCTATATGGACAGTGTTCATGTGTGTGTGTGTGTGTGTGTGTGTGTGTGTGTGTGTGTGT
>JAHTLZ010000274.1:1442300-1467372 GCA_023846285.1 Phrynocephalus versicolor | reverse complement strand
CAGTAGTTTCTTGGGTTCATAATTTTCCAAAATGTTTATACTGGTTTTCATTTTGAGTATCTTCTATAAAAAGCATAAAAGGTGCCTTTGGTAATTAAACTTCTTCCATTACAAAGGGATCTAGTACTTTATTGTTCTACTGCAACAAGAGGAATTACCATGCTTAGTTGTCTGCTGGACCTGTTTTTAAAGCTAATTTTTATTCAAATGATAAGAAAAAGTCCTTTTTGAATCAGCAAAATAAAAAAAAGTTTTTAAAAAGATTTATCCGTGTTGATATTGCTGAACTTTGTTAATAAAATGAGGAAAAGTCCTGCCACAAATAGCATCACAAGGGTATATTGAAACATCTTTGCATCTATTTTTAATTAATTGTCATTGTTTATTTTCCAAAATATAAACAGTAACATATTGTTATTATGTACACCAATACAAATGATGATATTGTTATTGGTTTGGTACAGAGTATATATTCATCCCTGCTTTTATGTACCATCTGTGTTTTGGAGAATAAACATTGGTGCAAGTTCTTTTCAATATATCCTTGCATATAAGCAACCTGTTGACTTGAATACTAGTAGATGGTTAACCAAATCCACAGATCTTATTTTTTGTTTTTCATTTTGCATCTTAATCCCATTATCTTCGGTTCTGTTAGGAAACCAGGGTGCCCTTCTCGTTTGATACATTGTTATATACTGTATTTTTCTGTCTAAATCCTCCTTGACTTCTCCACCCCACTCCACTGTTTCCTTTCCTTTCTACGCCCTGAAGACTCCTTTCTGCTTTACATTCTGCATGGATTGGAGCCTTCTTCTCAGTGGGGAAAGCCTTGGGGTTTGAGCAGCTCATTGTCTTTCTACTTCTTGGCATATTCTTTTTTAGGATTTTTAGGGTTTAGGGTTTTGGCTTGAAAAAGTATCTCATGTATCCCTGGCAATTTATTTCTTCCTGGTGTTTTCAGAGGAGCATTCACTTCACTTTCTGGAAATGCAAGTTCTTTGTCATGGAATTCTTCTTCAAAGGATTATCTATGCTGTATAAATCTTCAACATGCTGTTTCCACCTTCTCTTTACAGTAGGACCCCTGTATCTGCGGGGGATTGGTTCCCCACCATAATGAAATTTGCTGATAAGAGCAAAAACTCTTATCCCAGGGCGCCAGGGGTGAAAGCACTGGGGGAGCCCGCCAGCACCCCAAGGAACCCTACCATGGCTCTGTGCCACCTCCAGCGCATCTGCTGACCTTGCAGGCAGGTGGGCTCTCCCAGCCCCTGGGGCTGCCTCCTCCTTCAATGCCACAATCAAACTTGCAGGTAGACGAGCAGGTGCTTGGCCTCCACTGCCTCCACCGCCACCGAGCTTATGGGTAGGGTCACGGACGGGTGCTCATTCTCCGCCACTGTTGAACATACGGGCGGGTGAGCATGCAGGCATTCATTTGCTGCTGCTGCTGCTGCTGCCACCGAACTTGCAGGTGGGCAGACTCTTGTTATTCGCCACCGTTCCTGCTGCTGAACTTGTGTGTGTGTGTGGGGGGGGGTCATCCTTGGCTGCCACTGCTGCCGAGCTTAAGGACGGACGGCCACTCCTCCACTGCTGCTGCCGCTGAGCTTGTGGGCAGGCGAGTAGGCAGGAACCGCTGCCAAGGATCCTCTGAGCCAGCAAGCGGGTGAGTGAGCGGGTGGGTGGGAGCTCCCAAGCTGTGCAGCCTCCTCACGGCTGCCACTGCTGATCTTACAAGCGGCCAGGCAGGTGGGAGCTCCTGAGCTGCGCGGTCTCCTCGTCCTATACTCCCAATTTTGCGAGCTCTTGCACCACTGATCACCATCCGTGGATAACTGAATCAGCGGATGGTAAATCAGTATCTGATTCTGTGATGAAAATTTCTTGAAGATAAATTATACCATATTTCTGAAATAACACAGACTATTATTTTCAAAACTGTGAGCATTCTACCCTGCTGTATTCCCGGATATAATGGCAAGGATCTCTCTGTTGTGTTTGTACATGTTGGTTTTTTGGAGGCACTATTTGAGTATACTGTGTGAGAGTTTCAGAACAGGGAAAGGTGGTTGCTGCATCACATTCTTTATGATTATTAAAAGAATCCTTCAGAAAGAATGTTTGAACAATGTCGTGATGGCACTCCCTTCATCAAGGTCTGACTGGAGGGGAAATTGCTGTTGAATTTCCTTGATAGTAATGCCTGGATATATTCCAGCGAGAACTTAAGTCATCAGAACATAAGATCAGCCTTGCTGGAACAGGCCACAGCCCATCCAGTCCAGCAGTCTATCTCACACACTGGCTCACCATTTGCTTCAGGGTATTCCAAAGCAGATGTCTTCCCCTATCAAACAATAATACGCACATGTGTATAACAGAGAAAAAATATGAGCTTAGCAGCAGTAGCATGTAGATAAAGTGTAGATAATTGTTATAAGTATTATCAGAACTTAGAAACGGAGAGACAAAGAAACATGACTTAGAATAAAACTCTTATATTGAATATATACAGCAAATATACAGATAAGCAACAGCATAACACCAAGTAATAACATATATACAAATCAACAGTGTGGGGTACTGTTTCTCACCATAAACAGTCCCAATTTAACATTATTACAGCCAGTTCTTTTATACACATTTAGACCTCATCAGACATGATTTTAACCAATCACATTCTGACACCCCATGATGTCATTAACTATTCCTCCTGTGCTAAATCACTTTAACCTGCTAGTGATTTCTAATTCCTTGCACTTCTGCATTTTTGACTTACTCCATTTTACAAATTCTCTGTTCACTCTGTTAAATATACATTACATATATTTTGTCTATTCTACATATTATGACATCCCCTGCTTATGATTCCCTGCTAATGGCACTGAGATATATCCCGCCTATCTCTCTAACCTGGAGGTTGTCTTTAGGCATCCGTAATGATAGCCATTGATACCCTTGTTCTCCATGAACTTGTCTAATCCTTTCTTAAAGCTGTCAAGGCTGAGAGCTGTCACCACTTCTTCTGGCAGGGAGTTCCATAGACCAGTGATCCTCTGGGTAAAATTATTCTCTGTTTCTAATTTAAATTGAGAATGTTGTAAGGTAAAGTGCTGATTTTGCACCTGTGCCAAATTAATTTATGACTTTAGATAGTCAAAGACAGGAGCCATTTTGAGGCATGCTCAGATTATTATTAACTCCATTATGATGAATAGAGATGGGCACAACAAGAAAAAATGACGTTTCGAGTTGTTGTTTGTCGGGACAGGTCCGTTTCGGGTCGTTGCCGTTTGTCGCGATAATTTTCAAAAATTTGCCGTTTCCGTTTGTTGTTTGTCGTTTGTGGGTTGGGGTGGAGTTGGGGTTGGGGTAAGTGGGCTCTGGGAGACACCTCTCTGGGTGCCTCTGGCGTCTGACCCACTAAGAAGGGAAGGGAAGCGTTTCGCGGAGCCGCCGCATACCATACATTACATTTACATTTGTTAGGGTGGGGTGGCAGTCTGGCAGAGGCACCTCTCTGGGTGCCTCTGACTCACTAAGAAGGGAAGCATACTAGCGTACTGCCGTACAGGTTAGGAAAAGGGATAGGGGATAGTGGGCTCTGCGAGGCACCTCTCTGGGTGCCTCACTTTGACCCACTAAGAAGGAAAGTGTACTTGCGTACGGATCTGGGTTAGGGTTGGGGTTAGGGTAAGGGCTAGGATTAGGCTTACAGTTAAGGTTAGGGTGGGTTAGTGGGCTGCACCTCTGGGTGCCTCTGACCCACTAAGAAGGACAGTGTACTGGCGTATGGGTTAGGGTTAGGGTTACGGTTAGGGTTTGGGTAGGGTTAGTGGGCTTTTAATGCCCTCTCTGGCACACCCAGAAGTCTCCGTCAAAACCTGGCCATGCGATTGGTGGAATGGCTCCAAAAATTTGCATGGTCCCATCCCATGGCCAGCCCATCATTGCGCATGCGCAGGTGTAAAAAAATAAAAATAAAATAAAATAAAATAAAATAAATGGAGACGTTTTATTGCAAGAAAAACCCATTGCTGCTACTATAAAAATTCCGGCAGTTAAAATACCTAATTTTCAAATGTTTCTGTGGTGCTTTGGTGGGTTTTTGGACCACGATTTAAAAATAAATATTGCGGTCGCCATTTTGGATCCCCACCACCACGTGGCAAATGGAGACGACGAGGATGCCCCCCCAACCTGGTACCAGCAGCAGCCCAGGACAGGAGAGGGGGGGAAAGGCCGGGGACCCCCCCAGAAACCACCCCTCCCTGGTAGGTGCCCTCACTGAGGCAGGCATATTTTTGCCTGCTTTTATGGCCGGCAGAAATCGGGGTTTTTAAATTTATTTTTAAAACTTTTTTTCTGTGCTGCTTGGCATCGCGTGATCGCCGCAATGCCATGAACAACAAAAAATCAGACGCAATTTATCTTTATCGGGTCGGGTTCGAGCTGGAGCAGAGTAATTATCGTTACCGTTACCCGTTACATAACGGAAACGATGAATGGAAACAAGGATTTCGCCGAATCGTGCCCATGTCTAATGATGAAGCATAATTGGTTGATCAGAGCTGTCTAAAAAATTATCCAAGCTACCTGGAACAACTTAATGGCAAAATCATTGAAGAAAGAAGATTTGTCAGTGCTCTTGGACAAATAGGGAAAGCAGCTGATCTGTGGGCAGGGCTGTATATTTTGTTAGCAATCATGGACTGGATTCAGAAGCAAGAATGGTTAGTGATGTATACTTCAGAATATTTGACAGGTCCCTTTGAAAGTTTGCTCTTTTAGCTGCAAGACAACATCCAGTAATGGTGGAACTGTGCAAGAACCCTCAAGAGGCCTTCATTCTTACTCTTATTTGTTCCTATTCCTTCAGAATAGAGATCCTTAATTTTTTTGTTCTCTGACCCAGATCCACCTGTAATAATGAGTAGAGTGTGTTAAAAACAGGCAGTGGATCTTTCTTAAGAGAAGAGGTCAGTAAAGGCACTAATAGGATTAAAGCTAAAGATTGTTTTGATAAACAGTGTAAACCAGAATTCATTTATCAGGGGTGTTCCTGGTAATAGATATCCTAATGCCTACATTAATCATGCCTTGCATTGTCAAGACTGAGACATTTCTCGTGTTCAGATGATTAGCCTTAGTGTTTGGCAAGCAGCCCATCAAAATAACACCACCACCATTGGTTCAGGTGACTAACCTTGGAACTCTGCCCAACACTCTCTGAAAATAAGCAACTGCCTTCAACAAATTGCTAACTGTTAAGATATACAGTGGACCCTTGTATAACAAACAGTTTGTATAACATAAAATCTGTACAACATAAAAATTCTGGAGATACGGGGAATTTGCTTAACAGAATCATCTATGGGGCGAATCCATGCAACATAAAAATGGTTGCGATTAGGGATTACTCCGTTTTCAGTACATTCCTATGGGAAATTTGTATAAAGGAAAATGTGCTTAACATAATTTCATTTGGAACAAATTAATTTCTTTATACAAGGTACCACTGTACTTGCTTCTTAAGCCTGCTTAAAAGAATGCAAACATGAAAGGGGAAACTGTGGTACTTAATTTAAACAGTGCCCTAGCACCAATATTGAGATTCAGAATTTGGAATTACAAGCCTTTGGATTCAGCATTTTAAACAGTCAGACTATCTGGCTATCTAGAACTTCCATGCTTGAGCACCTTCTTGCATTGCATGCACTCAACCATGTGAGCAGCTGTTGCACATGGTTAAAATGCTTCCAGATGATGGACTTCTTGAGAGGATTAGTTTTAGACTTCATGTTTGTAACGGAGACTGCCAACTTGTCATCACTACTAGTCCTACCAGCTGGTGGGGACAATGCAGCTGGAGAGGTAGGAATATTTTCAGGGTCACATGCTTCCAAAATAGTAGCCACCTGGGTCCCCTCAGTCTCCTCCTCCCTCATTCCCACCAATCACCTTAGAAGAGATCTGCTGGGAACTTGGGCTGGGGGAAAACCCTTCCTTGAATAGGATGGAGCTGCCAAGGATGGACGTGGAAGGGAATGTCTGGTTCTCTTCATCAGTTTCCTTCCCAACACTTCCTTGAGGCAAAGAAGCTTTCCCCTGTGTTGTGTCCTTTTTGCAGCAGCATTCATTACAGTTACAGTGTGTGTTGTTGAATTCAGGTTGTGCATCAAGCCTTCATAGTTACCCTCTGTGTAGCTTGCTATTTAGCTTTCTGAACCATTGTCCAAATTGCTTCTGTTAGTTTGGGACCAGACAAAATGGAAATCTAATTTGCAGAATGCTGCATTGATTCTACGTTCATAAAGTTAGTTCCGCAGTGATACTTTTTCTTTCTACAACCAAATCTTCATCCTAACGTGGTCAGAAGGGGTTAGAGGTGCTAGACTCCATGTAGTTCAAAATCCATGTGTGACTTTTAATGCCCTAAAAATGTAACTGTGAAGCATAAACAGATGATTAACACACACATACAGACAACAAACACATATGTACAAACAACTGCTGTGTACTCCCCCAACCCACATCAGCTTCTTGGCATGCCCCAACATCTTCCCTGGTTGCCATGAAGTTGCTTATTTTTTCCCATTGAATTCACTTCTGACATAAATCTGTTAGTCTTTAAGGTGCCAAACATTTATGTTTTTGTTTTTGTTTTTTGTTTTGTTTTTGTTACTGGAAGAGATTTGGGTGATCAGATTGGTTGGAAGATATGCTACTATGTTTGGAAAAATGAACACATGGTATATCAATCAGAACTAGAGCCCAAGTGGATTTACTGTGCATTGTTTATGTATCTGTCAAAATAGACCCAAAGAAAGTTTCCGTTTTCATTTTTTTGTTTCGTTACGCAATGAAATGACAAATGAATTTTGTCTCTAAAATGAAACGGAACGAACAGAAATACCGGAAATTTTGTCGTGTGTTTCGTTTTTGTTACGGCAATACGAGTGATCTGCTTTAAATGCTAAAAAAATCACAAAAATTGAAATAAATGGTAACGAAATGGTAACGAAACAAATGAAAACAAAAACAATTTTTTTGCAAAAATTTCCGAAAAATGGAAAGGAACCGAAACGGACCCCCCAAATGACAAACGAAATGCCTTTTTTTTTTATTCGTGCCCATCTCTAATAATGACTCTTGGGCACTGCACTGCCCCTTCCCCTTTATTAACACGTAGTCAATAATTCCCCCCCCCCCGCATATCTGCAAAATATATGCTTTTTGCACTGCTTTTTTACTTTTATATTACACTTAGTTTATCAGTAATAGCTATAATCCATACCATTCATTCAATTCAAAATCATGCTTCATTTTCCAATACATGTCTATCATGATCTTGCTGCTGTTAATAAATTGGAGATAATTTCTCTGGTTGTCCGATTATATTCTTCTTTGTCAAATATTGATAAAGTTGCTATTTGGGGATATAATTTTTACATTTTGCTTACGGTAATTATTTCTTTTATTTCCATAAAAACTTTTTGTCAGAATTTCATCACATGCTCACATTCCCACCACATATGAAAGTAAGTACCGTACCAGTTTTCTGGCATCCTCTCCAAACCGGTACCTGCCCTCTGCAGCACTGATGGTGTTTTGTTGCCTGTTACAAGTTTCTTTGAACCAAAAGATAATTATTGATGTTGTTTCAAATGTTTGTTCAACTCCAAAGATAGATGATAATGGGGGGGGGGGAAGAGGTGAAGTTACATGAACCCCCGATATATTCAATAAACCAGTGATGTTGGAACAAGCATCTGAATGTGATGTTTTGGGGTAGGGAGGTAGATCCTTACCTCAAACGTTATTTTGATCAGATTTTTATTAGTATTTGTTGTGTTTTGTTCTGTTCGTTGTATATTATTTTGGATTATGTGTTTTATATATATTTGGATCTGGAAGCTTTGTTATGGCAACTGGACTTATTTTTCTTGAGAGATAGACATGTTTCACTGCTCATCCAAAGAGCTTCATGACTGATAATCTTCACAGGCATATTTTTATATATATTCATTTATATATATATAAATGTGTTTGCTGTGAACTGCCTAAAGTTCCCCTAGGAAGATGGGTGGTATACAGATATATAAAATACATAAATAATAATAAATAATCAAAAGAGAGAGTGGACTTGCCAGTCCTTCATATGTGTGTATAACTGTCATAGAATCATAGAATCATAGAATCATAGAATTATAGAGTTGGAAGAGACCTCATGGGCCATCGAGTCCAACCCCCTGCCAAGCAGGAACCCCTTCACAATATTTCCGACAGATGGCCATCCAGCCTCTGCTTAAATACCGTCAAAGAAGGAGACTCTACCACCCTCCGTGGCAGCATATTCCACTGCCGAATAGCTCTAACTGTCATGTCTCAGGGCTATGTGGTGCTAACTAGCTATGACAAAATAAAAAAAAGTTTGTGTCAATTTAAAATTAACAGGCTTATTATAGCACAAGCTTTTGCACACAAGATGCCATGCAACTCTTGTTGTTGCAGTAAAATAACATGGTTAATCCTGTCAGGTAGTTGAGGGGTTAACCTCAATGCCCAGAAACAGCAAGACAGTAGCAGAGACAAAAATACCACAGACTCAGTTGCTGGTTTTCTATTGCAGTCTATTTACAATATTTACAGTTCACAGGTTCCAATAGGCTTCTGACTTACATCCAGTAGCATAAGGACTTCAGCTATTCATCATCTCCATCAGAGTCAATACATCAGCTTACAGCAAAGACTCCACATCCCTGGCTAAACAGCCCCAGCACTCTGACTAAACAGTCTTGTCTCAAAGCACCACTTGCATAACAGCAACCTGGGCTAACAGCATCCCCAGCTAGCAGCAAGAACATACTGCCTCATGCACAGTATATATAGTCTTTCCAATCATGTTCCCATTTTTCATACCACATGACATAATGCTTTTTTCTTCTCCATGCATCTAAGCTCTGCTCTTGCGACCTTCGACACTAAGCCTTCCTGTCAAGGCCATGTTCTAAGTTAGCTCCGGTCCTCAAATGGACTCAATTATCACTTAATTGCAAGTTGAAAAACTCTTTTTCAGAACATTATAGCAGAACATTTTTGGTACAGTTTAAACAATGGAAGGGCATGAACAGAACCAGTAGCTTCTCCCCTTTATCAATGTATTTCTTTGTTTCTTACATTGCTGTCATGTAGACCCTTCTCTCTGTTCCTCATCTAGAAGATCTAGGCATGTGGGCAAGTCTGGCACCCACATTTCTGCCATACTTTGTAGTAGTGATGGTGGGCACAGGTGTGGTTAGGAAGACAACACACAATGGAATAAAGAAGGGTTGTACATTTATTTGTTACACCTGCCTATCCTTGGTACAGCATCTACAGTAGATTCAGAGATAAAATGACCCCTCTGGCCTGCTAGGAGGCCTTGGAATGATGCCTACTTGGTCATCTGCCATTCTATGGTCCTCTCACCACCTTTTCTGGCTCTCTGAATCTGGGGCTGTTTTTTTAAATGGCACAAACAGAAAAAATGGGAAGAGATAAACAGTTCTTAAGAACATGTAATTTCAGATACTTCTGTCTGGTGTCAATTCAGGAGGCTGATGTTTTCTGCCAAAATGGCTAGGAATATCTTACAATATAATAAGGGAAATTGATTTCACAATTGTATAATAAGAAACTGGTTTCATTTTGCAGGATATGTGATATGTATGGTAGTTCATATTTATTAACACTTATTAATGTTGAGGGTTAGCTATCTTTGGTTTGCAATATTGTCATTAGAAATATAAAATATTATGTCTGTATTGCTTCACTATAAATCCAATTAAAATTGATTTATGCAAATAAATCTGCTTGTAGACGGCAATGAAAATACAGAATACATTATGCTGGTGAATATCATTGTAGTTTATCTTATTCTCGTATGTCCTACTTATTTCATCAACAGCAACAAATGATCTCTCCAAAATGAGCAACTGGAAAAATGAACGATGAACAAGATTGTGGTGATTAGTATAATAAAATAAATGTTGTGACAAATGACACAAGAAGCTGTGGATCATGAAGGAACAGCTCCGTAGTACAGTGATACCTCCTCTGTAATTGTTACTACTGTTTTGGTATTGCCTTGGAGAAATCGCATAGAAGCATAGAATCATTGAGTTGGAAGGGGGACTACAAGGCCATTGAGTCCAACCCGTGCTCAAGGATAGAAAACAAATAATAGGTTATTTGCCGGATGGTTGCCTAAATTTCTCTTGAATGCCTCCAATGTTGGAGCACTCTTCAGCTAATTGGTTCCATTGCTGTACTGTTCTCTCAGTTAGGACAATTTTACTGATACAGTATAAGCCAAAATCTGGCTTCCTGAAACTTTAGCCCACTGTTGTGTATCCTGCATTTTGGATTATTATTATTATTAGTTAGTGTTACTATATATTTGTCCCACCCATCTGGCCATACTGCCACCCTGGGCAGCTAACAACAATGAAATACATGACCATAAAATACATAACATAAGCATAAAATACATGACATTCTAAATCAAGTCAGAATCAGATACAAAAAGTAAATAAAACATCATATTATGTAACAAGAATTATTTAATATGCAATTAACTCATTTAAACAGTACAATAAAAGCAAATATTGTGGGCAGGTTGTTTAGGTTAGACCTGTGCTGCTTAGGAAAACCCACAAACATATTAAGGCAGAATAGAAATGTGAAAGCCTGGGGGAAAATGGAATAATTCGGGAGGAAAAAACAGTTTTTGTTTTTTTCCTGAAGTATTTTTGTTTTTTATCTGAAAAATTTGAAAAAAATGGAAAAGTTGAAAAAAGAAAAAGAAAATTTGATTATGGAATATTTTATTTTTATTTTAACATGATGAATAAAATATTTTAAGAAAGAGTGTTCAAAAATATGCATAGTATCAGATTAGTCTAATTTCTGTGCACTGAGGACAAGAAAGTCCTAGGTTACAAACTGATTTTTCCAGTGCAAGAACAAGATGCACTTCTTCCTTAAGAGGTGCTGATATTGTCACAAGGAAAAAGTTTCAATTTTCTTTTTGCAAGTAGATGGGTATGTTTGGTTCTGTTCTGTCCCCTTCACCACCACTCCCTTTTATACATCCCCCCCTCCAATTCTCTTTTATGAGAATGAGGTTTCTATTTTGTCTTTATTTAATACTGTGAAGAGGAAATACAGTAACCCCCCGCTGATTGCAGGGGTTAGGGACCCACCTGACCCACGATGGCTGAAAACCCGTGATATGTGGATGCGGGTCGGGTGGGGCCTGGGGGGTGAGGGGCCACCCCCAGCAGCGCGTAGCAGCGGCATTGGCGGTTCGGAACCCCCTCTGCCGCTGCTGGGTGCTGCGCAGAGCCGCCTCAGAGCAGCGCGCGGTAGCAGCATGGGGGATCCCATCCCCCAACATCGCTCCCCGTATGCCCGCTACCCCAGGGGAGGGCGGGCAGGTGGGCGGAGAGCGATCCTTGGAGAGGGCTTCGGCTGCAGATGCAAGCGCTTGCCTCCGCAGCTGGAGCCCTTTCCAAAGACGGCTCCTGGCGCACCTGCAACTCCCAGGGAAGGGCTGCCGGGCGGAGAGTGATCCTTGGAGATGGCTTCGGCTGCGGAGGCAAGCACTTGCCTCCGCAACCGGAGCCCTTTCCAAAGACCACTCCCCGCATGCCTCCAACCCCCAGGGAAGGGCGGGAGGGCGGGCAGAGAGCGATCCTTGGAGATGACTTCGGCTACCGAGGCAAGCGCTTGCCTCAGCAGCCGGAGCCCTTTCCAAAGACCACTCCCCGTGCACCTGCAACACCCAGGGAAAGGCGGGCGGGCGGTGAGCGATCGGAGGGGGCGGGGTGGCGGGGAGCGACCTGATTGCCCCCCCACCCCCCAGCGGTGCAGGTACTGCGATCCCGTGATATAGTGGGACCGTGGTACCTGAACCGCGAAATGGCGGGGATTGACTGTATGAATAATTGTTAATTCTGGATTTTTAAACATTGTTTTGTAGCAGGTTTTGTTTGTTTGTTCCACAGTTCAGGAGATTGTTACTCCATTTGTTACAATTACCAATAAATATTATTTAAAAAGTAAATTCTGTTTATAATAATTGTTTGGATATACTATATTTTAATATGCTAGTTGTCATAATTTTATGCCAAGCCAAATTCTCCATAATCATATTTTATGTTCCTAAAATAACAGAATGACTTTCAAACTGTAAAATAGGGGAGTGGTAATGTAGCATTTTCTCTCCCCCCCAAAAAAAAATATATGTTTTTTTTTTTTCCGGGAGGGGGAGACAGTGAAAAAACAGTGTTTTTCCGAGCTTCAAAACTTCTGGAAATTTTGCCACTCTCACGAAATTTTGCATCGTCCACCCAAAGGATCTGACACCAAAACACAAAAGGAGCAATATAGGTCCGATGCAGTGAGGAGTGTGCAGACCTCTACATTGGAGAAGCTAAACAGCCATTAAACAGGAGGATAGCCCAACACAGAAGGGGCAACAGCTCAGGACCAGAATCAGCTGTACATCTCCATTTGAAGGACAAAGGGAACTCATTCAAAGATGAGGATGTACACATATTAGACAGAGAAGATAAGTGGTTTGAGAGAGGGATCAGGGAAGCCATTCATATGCATATTGAAACCCCCTCTCTCAACAGAGGTGGGGGACTCAGGTACAATCTATCTGCTACATATCAGGCTGTGATTTCAACAATCCCCAGACAAATCAAAAAGTGCAGCACTTTGCATTTATCCCTGTTAAGTTACATTCTGTTGTTTTCAGCTCAGTGCTCAAGTCTATCTAGATCCTTTTGAATTTTGTTTCTGTCATCCAGGGTATTAGCTATTCTATCCAATTTTATGTCATCCACAAATTAGATTAGTATTTGCTGCACACCCACACC
This sequence comes from Phrynocephalus versicolor, assembly GCA_023846285.1. Classification (NCBI taxonomy): domain Eukaryota; kingdom Metazoa; phylum Chordata; class Lepidosauria; order Squamata; family Agamidae; genus Phrynocephalus; species Phrynocephalus versicolor. The sequence goes on along the minus strand of JAHTLZ010000274.1, from coordinate 1,454,437 downwards.
AACACCCTGATCCAGGTAATTAATAAAATATTGAAGAGCACTGAGTCCAGAATTGAGCCCTAGGCTACCTCACTTGTGCCCCCCCCCAAGTTTGAGGAGCCATTAATCATCACCCTGAGTATAATTCTGTAGCCAGCTGTGTATCCACCTGACAGTTTTTCCATCCATCCCACACCTAGCTTGCTAATCAGAATATCATGGCCACTTTGTCAAACACTTTGCTGAAGTCAATATATACTATTACAGCTTTCTCTCTGTCCATCAGGCAGGTTACCAAATCAAAAACTGAAATCAGATTAGTATGGCAGGATTTGTTCTCGACAAATCCTTCTTGGTGTCTATTTATTACTGTTTTGTGTTTTAGATTAATAGTGATTGCTTTATAATTTGCTTCAATATTTTCCCTAGGATGGCTATCAGGCTTTCTGGTCTGTAGTTCTCATGTCCTCCCTTTTTGAAGATAGGGACATTAGCCCTTCTCTAATCATCTGGTGCCTCACCCATTTTGCATAATTTCAAGAAAACAATGAACAGTGGTTCTGAGAGTTCTTTGGCCAGTTCCTTCAGTACTCTTGGATGCAGTACACTTTGATGAAGTGCAATATAAACATCTGAAAAATATTTCATAAATCAGAAGCAAAACAAGTTGAGTCATGTAGCCATCACACAAACCAAATGCAAAAGTAGAACAGGTGATACCTTCAGGCGACTAGAAAAATAACAAAAGTTGCTAATATTTTGTGGACAAAACACTCTTCCTCAGAGCTGTATCAAAAGGTTAAAACATGGCAAAAGACATTGTTGCCAGGAGTTATTTCTTGGATGTAAAATCCTTGGCAAGATGGGGAAAATGCCAGGTAGTTTCTTAGTTGAGGCCCGGAGCTTAGATGTTCTGAGGCTGCATCTGAAGTAAAGGGTGATATTTTTGTTGTCCCTCCAGTCCTTCAAACAACATGCCATGGCTCGCATACACACGTTCACACCCCCTCTCCATGTGGCTCTTTGAGGCTAATGGCCCCTTCTTGGCCCGGGAAGGGGGAGGGCTGGTGTACAAGACCCATGCATTTTATTTGGGGCTTGGCATAAAAATTTAGAAAAGTCCACTAGGTAAAGCCAATTGGATCTAATAAAAAGGAAAGAAATTACCCAGTGGTTGCATTCTTGTCATGTCTCTGTTGATGGTCCATTTGCCTCCTTCTTGGTACTTATTATTCCTGATATCTCAGTATTTCCAATCACCTGTTCTACTTTTATAAATCAGAAAGGAGTTGCGCTGCAGTTGTTTTTATATCAGAAGACCTGGCCTCAGCCCAAAGGGGCAACACTGATATCTAACGTTTAAGGGACTCTGTTCCTACTTGTTCCCACTGTGTTTTGTGAGATAGAATAGAATAGGATAGAATAGAATAGAATAGAATAGAATAGAATAGAATAGAATAGAATAGAATAGAGTTTTATTGTCATTGTGCATATGCAAGATATGTGTAAGAAACAGATTATTAGGGATGACAAACTGCATTTTCTAGGTACAGGTGTTTTAGCTGAGATATTCTGGGACATGTCATTTGAAAAGGTAATTTTGTCAACCTCTGGAAGCATATTTGTAGGATTGTCTAGTAGTGACATGACTTAGTTGGCATGGACGTACTTCAAAATAATTTTCTTATGCACTTAGGAATTAGCAGGATTGTTCTTGTATGGAATCCTTGGTGTGATAGTTCTGCTATTCAGTAGATGTCCAGTTTTCTAGTATAATGTCCAGTTTGTTAATTGATTCCTCTGGGTTGTCTTGGCAGCGAGTCCATTGTAGTTGAGCAGTTGATGGAGCTAGAAAAGAAATGCTACATATAAGCTGAGTGGAAAAATAGGTCTCAGTATTACTGGGTTATACTATTTTCAGTTGCTAAGAAGGTTGAGATCAGAGCATAATGGGAACCTGCAGGTATGTCTGGGTAATGCTCCAGGCCTACAGGAGGGAAATCTGGGAAAAAAAAATAACAAGAGGCAGTGGGTGAGGAAAAGCTGTCCCTATTAGGTTTAGTCATTTACTTTGAGCGGGTTATTAAGCTGAACTAGGAAAGGTTAAGCTTTTAGACTAGAAGCCTAAGTCTCAGAATCTCCAGACGAACATGGCTGGTGGTTGTGCCCTCTTGAGGATTCAGGGAGCTGTAATCACAAAAAGTAAAATTCTCAATCTTGGTTATTAAAAACAGTTGGCATTTTTTAGGTTATGTCCCTGAAAAGAAAAAGTAAAGTTAGGAAAACAATCTGGTTAGATTTTACTATGTTCCTTTTTTAGTTACATTTCAGTATTCCAGTAACCCCCAACAACCTCTTGCAATTTAAAACCATTTAATCTAAAATGATCTGGACGTTCCCTTTCACAGATCAATACATTCACTAGATGGAATGAAAAAGACTTTCTTCATAGCGTTTCCTTCTTTCCCTTTTTTAAAAAAAACTGCTTCTTGTAGAATAATATTCAGGAGGTTGCAGATGTTTAGCAGAATCTATAAAAGCTTGGTTTCTGAAAGAAAATGGTCAGTAAGCTCTTGGAAATTTTTTTAATTAGACTTCTTAAACTGTTGGTTAAAAGCATGGTCCCAAATGCAATAGGGAACAGCCCTTCTGCCTTTTTTTCTTGCTTGTTAGAATCTATGGTCAATTTGTTTCAAGCTGGAAACATACTGGTATATATAATCAAAATGCAATAAAATATGTAAAAATCTTTTTACCTATTGGCAGGAGATCACAGCATGGTTGTTTAGTGGTTTTAAAAAGTCTTAAAGTAATTTGTCTCTGCTTTTAAAATATTTGTACTAACCCATAATCTTCAGGGTTTTTTTATTTTTGGATTTTGCATGATCATTAATTTCCATTTTAATCCAGTTTTTCTAATTCACTTAAGGTCCAATGTATTATTCCAACTGAATATCTAATTAATAAAACTGCCCATCTATTTATTGCTTTGATTATATTCTCGCTATTTAATGAAATTTTCTATAGTCTTTCTATGTGCTCCCTTTGTGTCACAGTTTTAACTTTTATATGCTGTAGATTATTTGCTTGTAGTATTCCAAGATATTTATAGTTGTCATCACTTGATAATGATTTTATGATATTGCTATTCTTTGGCTATATTCCATCCAGGTTGTTGGGGTTTGTTTGTTTTTAAAAAAGAAAATAATGTTGTATAGAGAGAACAGCACATTTGTCAAGTTCAAATTTCATGTGAATATTAGAGATGGGCACGACTCAAAAAATGATTTTTCGTTTTTCGTTTGTCATTTAGGGGTCCGTTTCGGTTCGTTTTCATTTTTTGAGGTTTTTTGCACATTTTTCGTTTTCGTTTTCATTACAAAATGAAACAAAAAAACAAAAACAAAAACAAAATTTTTTCATTTCGTTGGCATTCTTTTCAATGCAACGTGTCTACCATAACAAAAATGAAAAACACGGTAAAATTTTTCGTTTCATTTCCATTGTCGTTTTGCTTCTGAATAATTTTTCATTTTCGTTTTCGTTACAAAACGAAATGAAAAAATGAAAACAAAAACGAAAATTTTGCTGAGTCGTGCCGATCTCTAGTGAATATCTTTGCTAAATAATCAAACTGCATTTAGCAGTGATTGTATAACAAATGATTGTGTTTTTTTTTTCCTGCTTTATCTGACATATGATAGCCCAATCCAGTTTTATGTAGAATTATTGGCAGGGGGATTAGTACGATGTTAAACAGTAATGGTGAGAAAGATTCCCCTTGAAATATTCCATGTTTGGTGTTAACATCACCAATTTCATCACTATAAGTCATTAAAGCAGTTTTCCATCTTTCCATATTTTTATTAACTTCTGAATATTTTAACAAATCCCAAATATTTTAGGCTGGTGAATATTGCAGTCCACTGTAGTTGCTGTGTTTTTTGCTTCTCAGTTTGCCTCCTTGGCCTGAGCAGGAGATGGTGATCCAGATGTAAATCATATTAAGATTTTTCTTTCTTTTCAAAATTATTTTAGCACCAGTTAGTTAGCAGCTGATGTTCGGTGCCTCTTGACTTTTAAAGTTCCTTTTCTAGTCAGTTGTGTGTAGGGAATTTTCAGTACCCTTGTGAATAGCTTGAACATTGTTGGAAGGCATGTGACTGGTCGATAATAACTGTGTTAATTGCACTTTTCTTGATCTTTTATTGTCATCCAGTCTTCAGTAATAGAATTACCAGCAGAGCCAGTGTGAAAGTTCCTGGGATGTTGGGCAATTATCTTATACATCACCTGTGCAGAAAAGAGGAGGAGCAAAAAAGCTATTTAATTAACAGTCAAGTTAGAATTCACACCACCACCACACTATTACAATGCAAACCAAGCAGACTATGGTGTTAAAAATAAAAGAATGATGGAGGGCTTCTGAAAATTTCAGCCTAAGAACATCTGGGGAGCTGAGGTTGGGAACCATTGGTCTACTCTGTTGCCTGTGGCCTGCCTGTTTGTTTACTGGGTGTGCAGTCCACTCTGAGTTGCTGCTTTGAGTACTTCCTAGCCTGCCCACTTTGCTGGCGCAGTGGATTTCTTGTGCCATACATGAACAAGAGATGTCCCTGTGAGTGTGTATCTAAAAGAATGTAGCCTTGTTGATTTTAAACTGCATAACAATCCAATTTCCAGGCTGTCTTGAATTTGGTACTCTAAGTCTAAGGGATACACCTCATGGTTTTAGCTATCTTTCACAGTAGACTTCAGATGTAGTCCAGATTTATGGGACTTTACTTGCTTCTGTATAAACACTGTAGCTCCATGTTGTATTTCTTTTGGGAGCCACCTATAGAGCCCCACATAATGGCTTTACACTTATAGCAATGTGATTAAAAATAAGATGAAAGAACAGTCTCTTCACTGCTTAGAATGGAACAGTGTGGCTGATGAAGATATATGTTTAGTTGTAGGAGTCCTCATACAAAACGCAAAAATGAAGCAATTTCAATAATGTTTGATGCAGATTGCTTGTGTCTCTCTCTGTGTGTGTCTTTCATCTAATTTTGAAAGCATGTCCTATATCCTAATCAGGTCTTAAGGGTTAATAATTGGCCATTTTTTAAAAAGCAGAAGAGATGAAACCTTACTTTTAGTTGGGAATAATTATTAAACCTTCTTTAATTCCTTGATACTTTACTTAGAAACTATACTCACAAAATCATAAGAAAAAATGTACTTGGGACAAACTAGGGGGAAATATGTGTTTCTGCATGGAAATATATGCTTTTCTTCTGTGATATATAAAAATAGATGTACTTGCAGTGCTTGTAGAGGAGAAAGCTTTAGAAACAAAGGATGAACAGTGAGCACACATTCCAGAAGTTTTTCCTCTCTAAAAGTCAGATTATATTTAAAGGTTGCATTTAGCACTTGGCATGTATATAAAGCAAGCTCAAGGTTGAACGCTGCATTCATTGCAAAATGAATGTAGAGTGAGTTTAAAAACACACACAACACCACCCCCTCCAATTACTTCAGTGAATATCCATTCAGCTTAAGAATTTTCATCTTTGCTGTTGCCATAGTAATCTGTTCCCCTGTTACTACCACATTAACAATCCATTCTGTTGTCAGTATTGAACGTGTAACAGACAAAAAACATTTCTTTAAAATAGCTTTAGTGGCTTCTTTGCAACAGGAAACAGTATTTGATTTTGCAGGTACGTGCGTGTTTCTGGGGAAAGGTCAGTTGTGGTTTCTGTTTATAACAGAAGTTTTTACTGCGAAGATAGCTGCCCTGAAGTGGAATGAACATGACTGTAGTTTTACTTGAGATAATTTTGATCATTTGATTATTTTCTTATAGGGTCACAACCTCAGAGAAAGCTAATTTGAATATATTCTCTAATACTTATAATGAAAACTTTTGGGACAAGCTAGCTCATTAGACCTTTCTTTGTGAAAACCGGTAACATACTGTTGCTTTAATTTTTTTTACACCATTACTGATTATTTGTGCAGTCTTCTGAGTGTTGTTCCACTTCACTGCTTCATCCTTGAAATGGGCTATTAGCTGCTAGTTAAAGTAACCAGAAATAGTTTTATTGTTGCCTTCAGCCATAATTGGGAATTTTCCTTTAGTGGCTGTAGGAACAAGAGAATCAGTACTAATTAATTAGAATATACTTATTCTCAAATTACTGTTGAATGAGCTAGAAAACCTAGAAAGATTTTTTTCTTTGCAATATTCTAAAACCAGTTGTCTTCATATTTTACAGGATTTTTGTTCTTCCTAGATTAAAAACCATATCAGCTGTGGTAAGGAAAACTTCTGTTACAGCAACCAATACTTTTGTAATATTATTGGTATTTGAATAGCTATGAACAAGTTAATTTCCTGTTACAAACAAATAAATGGTCACAGGTAGACATGGGCACGACTCGGCGAAATCCTCGTTTCCGTTTCCGTTCCTCGTTTCCGTTACGTAACGGAACGAAGAACGACAATTACTCCGCCAGAACTCGAACTCGAACCGACTAAAGAAAAATTGGGTCTGATTTGTCGTGGTCATTCCTGGCATCGCAGTGATGGGATGTGCCAGTCGGGCATAAAAAGCCCACTAACCCTAGCCCGAACCCGAACCCGAACCCTAAGCCTAACCCATACGCCAGTACACTGTCCTTCTTAGTGGGTCAGAGAGGCACCCAGAGGTGCACCCCATGAACTCACCCTAACCTTACCCGTAACCCTAAGCCTAGCCCTTGCGCTAACTCTAACCCTAAGCCAAATCTGTACTCGCATTGCACTACACACGCAAGTACAGTTCCCTTCTTAGTGGACCACAGAGCGCCCAGACTGAGGGAGCCTTCCCCCAGTGTGCACTGTGTGACATTACACTATACCAGCAGTGGGCCTGTGGTCAAAGAGGCACCCAAAAGAGAGGTGCCTCTGCCACTCAACTTGGTATGCATATCCAATTGGCTATGCATGCCATTTTGTAGCGGGCCAGAGGAGGCACCCACCCAGAGAGGTGCCTCCAGGAGCCCGCTCCCCCCTAAACCAGTACTAACGACAGACGAAAAAACGACAAACGAAACGACAAATTTTTGAAAAATTTTGCGACAAATGGAAACGAGCTGAGACGGGCCGGCTCCGACACACGACAACTCGAAAACGTCATTTTCCCTGGTCGTGCCCATCTCTAGTCACAAGCACTCTATCTCTAAGTCTGATTCATCAGTCATTATTCCTTGGTGATACGACATATGCTCACATTTCAGTATCTTTTTCTCTCTCTAGTAAAATGCAAAACCACCATCCCACCCAGTTCCTAACCCAGGATCCAGTTCAATGTTTATGTTCTTAAAGGTCCAGCTGCATAAGCCAGTGGTTCCCAACCTTGTGTCTGCACACTTTCTTGTGGACTGCAGCTCCCAGAGTGTTCACCACTAGCCGTGCTGGCCAGGATTTCTGGGAGTTGTAGTCCAAGAACACCTGGGCAACCAAGGTTGGGAATCTCTGGCATAAGCCATTGTGGTAATCTGTGGAGGTGCTAGTCATGCTGCCTGCATTCCTGATTCCCTAGTGAATGAACTTTGTCCCAGATGGTTTAGTAAATAGAAATTGAGCGTACTCCTTTGAAAATACTCAAGCTTGGCCTTTCATGGCAGTGTCCACAACTGCCCATGCCATAATAAAGATGTTAAGTCTCTAAGATCACAATGCCACAATGTTTTTGTTGTATTTATTTTTCCTTTTCTATATGACTGCTGTAGACTACCCGTAGTTCCTCTGGAAGAGGGCAGTAAACAAACAAACAAAGAAACAAATTTTCCTTTTGCCTGATATAACACTCAAGTTTATTTTTGTGAATGAGTTTGTCTTTCTTTAGAAGCAAATTGTGGTTTCAGTTCTTCTTTTCAGCAGATTGGGCTCCTTATTCTGATGCAGTAAACTTTGACTGGAAATGAACTACCAAGTATCTAGTGCCAGATATAATATTTGGGAATTCCGTTTTGTATGTCTGGCATTCCTTCCTCAAGTGCATAGTGTCTAGACTTGTAATTCCCAGAGTGAGGGAGTTCAACTACAAGAAAGGGTCCAGACTGAGTGAGGTTTGCTGTTCTCAGGTCCCCTTTTTGATGGTAATGCCCATGGACTGGGTAAGGTCCATGATAATGTGTTTCAAGATAAAATAAGCAAGGACCTTGTGAACATTTGATAAGTGCACAAGAAACCAATAACTTATTTTCCCATCAGTATTTGTTGTTACTATTGATGAAAAGACTTCTAGGTATTAAGTCAAAGAAATGTTGTTAGATTTAATTGCTCTGCAAGATTTGTCCCAAGTTTCTCTCCACTGGCCTTCAGATGTTTTGTCTTGACTAAAGTTCTACCGCCTGTAATTTTCTTGCCCACGTGCCTCACTTCTGACTGAACTGGAGGCAGGAGATCAGGGTTTGTCTGTCATGCATTTATTTCCAGTGTTGCAAAGTAGAAACAGTTTGCTTTAAATATGTGAACAGATAGTATTTATCTTTCTTGTGACCAGCCATTCTTTCTCCATTGGGATCTTGCAGTGCACACTTCAGGTAGATCCCTTTCTCTGCTTTTTCTCAAGTTGCTCTTCTCTTTTATCAGTCTTTTCTTTCTATATTTTGCCCAGCCTTTGGTTATTTTCATAAATTCTTTTCTTTATTGCAAAGTAGGCTTACCTGATTTTCCATTTTGCTTCTTCTAGCTATTATCATTATTGTGATCTGGGTGGTGTGCTGGTTCCAGTCCATAGGAAATGGCTTGAGGAATTATGTAATAGCTGCCTTTGTTGTGTCATGGAAGGTGCCAAAGACTTTTATCAAAATAAGATTGTGTAATCACATGTAGTTTTGTCGCTGCACTATTTATGCCCAAAAGCTGTGTATCTGTGACAAAGGTAGAGAGGTATGGTCTGCTTTCTTGTTCCTTGTGCTGTTGCCAGATACAGCAATACCTACAGCCCTGTATGTGTTCCCTTTCTGACTATAACTTAAAATCTCCGTGTAGGATTTATATAGATAGCTGATATTTGATTGCCTTTCTGTGATCCTCAGTTTATGATGTTAGGGTATCTACTTGGATTATGTTGAGTGTGTGATGTAGTATCAGCTGCAAAGTAACAACTATGTAGTTATGTTGAAACATCTCATCATGGACACTATATTCCAAAGTGTGTTTTGCTAATAGAAATGTATAACACACCATTAAGAGAGTCATGCATAATACTTCTCTGTTCTTAGCTGAGCTAACCTGTCATTTCAGCAAACACACACCCAGTTCACCCTCAGATTTACCTAAAAGAACTTGCTGACTTCAAAGGAGGAGAGGTAGCAGAGGACATGCATTGCCCATAAGAAGCCCCAGTTCCAAACACTGGCAAGATCTGGCAGGGCTTGTAAAACTGCCTCAAATCCTGGCATGCCTCTGCCAGTCCATGCCAGCGATAATGATCTCTGTGAATAAGTGGTCTGACTTGGCATAAGGTACATTTCTGGACTTTGCCGAAACAACCTTAGTGCCCATTCCAATCTTTTCACCACTCTAGGGCTCTGGAGTGGAAGAAAAGTGAAATGTGTTTCTTTTTTTTTTTCTTACTGTGTATATTTAAAAACAGTGGCTAGAATCCTGTTGGGTTCCATGCTGTGTAAGTAGGCAGTTGTGCCTGTGAGCCTACGTCTGTTGCCAGAAGTCCATCCTCCTCCTCAGTGTTCTCTGGTCAGGGAAGAAGCAGTGTGTTGTGTGGTGGAACAGATGTCACATGACATGAGGAGGAAGAAAGTGGTGGGTGATTGCCGGTGGGCACATGGTTTTCCCACCAGGATTTGAGCCAGTATTTCTAGGGGAGACTGAAGCTTCTGTCTCAGCATGGGATATGCCTGTGTATAGAAAACCCATAAGTACTTGTTAAATCCCTCATCTCAAAATATGCTATTTTACACTTTCTCATTTTGATATCCACCATTCTTAGATTGCTTCTGATGGGGAAGCTTCTGATGGTTTCAGTCTACCCTCTATTACCAGTTCCTTGTTCTATCTTTAAAGTGCACAGCAGTGTAGACATTCTTGGGGGTCATCACTGACTGCATGTAGAAAGCAGATAGAGAAGAGATTTGAAGTTATCATTTGACTTTTATGCACCCTTTTTATTAAAATGCTTAGCACCATAAACGTAGTAATAAGAAACTCATTTATCTTGACAAAAGTGCTGCTATAAACTATTCTGTGGCCATAAAATAACCTTTTAAATTATTGTTTCTGCTGGTATCAATAAATTCATACAAAGTGCTTAAAGGTCAGGCATTGCCAGAAAAATGTCTTTTCAGCTTGTTAATTAAATGTTCATAAGAATGTGCACCAGTTTGCTCTTTTGACAAATGGAGAGGGAGGGGGAGAGCCTTTTCTCAGAAATGGACAGCAGTGGCAGAATGGGGGTGGGGTGCATGGGAAAGACGAGATGATCAATTTGTGGGAAATAACTATCGTCATTCAAGTTGCATGTGGGGGGAAAATACCTACACTATACACTTTTCATGTGTGCTTCCAACCCTTTTCACATATGTTTCCAGCAGAAAAAAGTTGCAACAACAGACCTCACAGCAGCAGTGGCTGTCTCCTTATTTCTGCTTTCTACATTCTGTGCAACTTGCTGCACAGGCAGGACATTGAAACCTCACTACTTTCCTGTTTGAGGGCTGCTCTGAAATTAGATGTTTGTTGATAGGAATTCATTTGTATTCATTTGTCGTTAGAAGCTGTCCCAGGTCCTTCCTTGCCTGGCTTAGCTTTAGCTATCTTGAAACATAAACTGTGCTAGGTCTATTCTGGTCCTTGATGCGCATGCAATTTTGGAGCAACAGGACAGTGGTGTATGAGCTGCTCAGTGGAGAATCTCTTTTAGGTCAGACCAGTACCTGGGCTTCTCTCCAACCAAGCTTTCTGCCCTCATTCACCTGCTCCCTTCCTCTCTCCCTCCATTTCTTTCCCAGACTTTTGTGTTGTTAGATAAACATCTTTCTATCTAAAAAGGTACATAGTTTAGGGGACATTGCTTCCATTGTACATTTTTTGGAATGCTACCTTGAATAATAAATACAGAGGCATGGTGGGAAAATATGTATTTTTAGACATACTAACCACCAGCCCAAAAGATGTATGTACAAATTCACATGCAGTGGCATGCAAGGTCATCCTTCTTACTAGGCTACCACCTCTCCACATATATGCTCTTTCAGAATGATTCCACCACCACCACCTTTTCTTGTTTGCTTCCTTCTCTGCATTGTCATTATGCTGTTAGATGTGCTGAGTAAAAATGATACCACTGTAGCAATTTTTTTCCAAAGTGGGAAATCAAGTGTTTTAGATGTATGGGGGGGAAACTGGTCTGGACCTTGTAGTCTTGTAAGGCTTTAGCTAGCTTTATCTTCACTAGCAGAATTATGCTGGCACATAGTTTTTAGCATAACATTTAATTATTGTGGGCTCCTTCACTACCAGAATATGCTGTGGCAATGAATTGGTAATTCTGGCCTTTCATCTCAACTCTGTTGCTTTTTTTTATCTACATATTGAATGTTCATTGCTTCCTCAGTAAAATGAAGGGACTTAAACTAACATGTTGCAGCAAAGTGCTTTGGGATTCTTATGGGAAAGTAACTCAGTATCTGAACTCCCTGTTCTTCATGTTAATAATTTATTTAATGCTACTAGTATGCTGACAAGTGATTTATTTTGGGGGGAAATGTGAAATACTAAATCTCGGCCTACAAAATAAATCCAGCTTGTCCAAAAAAAAAAAAAAAAAGCAATGGGCAGTAGTAGACTGAGGGAGAATACCCCACGGATATTACAATAGTAAGTGCTTTGACTACATTAGTTATCCAAAACAGAGGATCTAGTTAATTCATTTTTGAGAGGAGTTTCTAACTTTGATTGCCTTGTAAGTTCCAGGGATAGAAAAAAAGAGTTAGACACATGTTTAACTTGCTCAGATTTAAATCAGTGAGATAAGAAACTGTGTTACTTGGTTGGGTTTCACCAATCTACTGCTGTATATATACCTTCTGTTTTTCACCCTTTTATGTTTCTCTGGTTGATGTGTTTTCCTGAGAGGCTTTAAAAACAGAAAACA